>OU015772.1:25441958-25478186 GCA_907173295.1 Fagus sylvatica
ATACCAGGATTGTAGACACCTCGTTTCGCAACTTTTGTTTAACACTTTAAGGGCAAAACCGTCATTATGTTATGATATAAGGAAAGCTTGTCATTTTAATTGTTGGATTTATAAGAGCTTGATTTTAAATGAATCTAGAAGTCCTAAAGATCAAAACAATGTATCATATGCTTAAATCAGATCATCAAATTGCAAAATCGAGCCAAATCAAGATTTTGACGATTAGTACGCATTCTTGTCATTACTATTGAATTAGTGTGATTATGAATAAGTTAATATGATTGGTTCTCTAAAGAATTAATTAAATGGATTATGTGTCATAATGTTATTGGTTTAGACTTAGGACAAGAATGCACATTCATTTATTAGGTAATTCGTTTTTTTTTTTTTTTTTTTTGGATTTTAATTAAATATCTTGGAAATAAGATTCTTAATTAACATTTAAAATTTCACAAATATATCATAGCATTATATGACCCTAAAGAGACTAAAAATTATGTCCCAAGTCGTATTTATCTTAAAAACTTAAGTGACGTTTGGCAATTTTCAAGTGCCAATCAGCATTGAGAGAAGGCCAAGCAACACTTCACTACACTAACTGAATTTTCAACCCCTTCCTTTGAAGTTTCTTATCCTAATATTTATAAGAGATATATATGAGATAAATCTAGTGTTTGAGGATTTGAAATTCATCCAAATATATGAACCAAAGCTCCGCCTCTATAAATTGATGAGGAGTTCATAGTTCAACGGGGGCGGAACTAGCTTATGACCAGGGTGGGCACGTGCCCACCCTCAATTTTTTTTTTTTTTTTTAAATTCTATATATATATATATAAATTTATAACAAAAAAATTAGAAGGTATAGAAGTTGACCCACAGTGCCCACCCTCAATTTCAAAAATTGTTTTGTATAGAAATTGACCACTTGGATTTTATCTTCTTCTTCTTTAACGCTCTCTCCCTCTCTGTTTCTTTTTCTTTCTTTATGAAACGAATGTTTTTTAAAGTCTTTTCAGTTTGCCCTTTAGCTTTTCTTCTTGTTGTTTCTTTTTAACACTGATGTGGCCTTTGGTCCATTCGGTAAGAGCAATTTGACTTTTTTCGTTGCATTTTAAGTGACGTTTGTAAATATATAGCAATTCAATTCAAGTGCCAATGTGTGTGTGTGTGTGTGAGCATATTTAATTATAATATAGGTATATAAGTTGTATATTATAATTAGGGAAGTGATTTGTGCACATCCCCATCACATACAATATCCAAATGTTTAATGTGTACATGTCAGATTTTTTTTTTTTTTCATATTATCCAGATTTTGTGAAAGTGTGCATTAAGTGTGCAATGAGGATGTGCACAAATCATGATCCGTATTCTTATTGGGAGATACATGCTTATAATTTGAAAGACCTTAGTAACTTATAGGAGCTTTGACCAATGAATATATATATATATATATATATATAGTAACTCCAAAATGGTACCCTTCCTTTGAAGTTTCTTATCCTAATATTTGAAGACCAAATAAGAGATATATATGAGATAAATAAATCTAGTGTTTGACCTTGATTTTGTCCCTCTAAAATTCATCCAAATATATGAACTTTTGGTCAGTTTTATTTTAGGCTTTTTAGTTTTGTTTGGTTAGTTTTAGTTTATTAGCCTTTTTTTTTTTTTAAATGTGGATCTCAATGTAGTGTATGTGTGTCACTGTTGATCAAAGGATGCCCACCGAGGATCAAGTTCATAGTTCAGACAATTCTAAGCATTCAGAGCATTTGAAAAGAAACATTATGTGATTGCTGATCTTTTTAGTCAGTAATGATAGTCTCTCCTCTAAAAATCCTCTAAAAATCCACAAAATTTACTATTCTAGAATCATTTCAATCTCTAGAATCATTTCAAAATATGCCCAACCATTTTCACAATTAAACATAATACAATGGATTAGTTTGCACTTCTTCTTTTTCCAAATAAACACTGCATTGAGATTGACAAAGAAAAGAAACAACAGCCGTACAAAGCTTAAAGAGGAGAGAAATAAGGATCATCTTCCTCTTGGAGACCTTAAGCACAAATTGGGGACAGAGAAAATGGGAATATTTCTAACCCTATTAGCCGAAATAGCACATTAATTTAACAATGTTATGAGCCACAAAATTAGCTTCCCAACCAATTGTCAAAAGAATTCAAAACAGCTTTAATTTTGGGGTAATTATTAGGTACTCTGGGAGTACATTAAATGCGTACTTCCTCCTCTCACAGAAGTACATTAAATGCGTACTTCCTGACCCACCCTCTGTCGAGAGGAGAGATACAGAAGTTGTGGGTCCTGCTAATTAAATTCATGATGGGACCCACCACTTCTGTGAGAGGAGAGAGTACGTATTTAATGTACTCCCGGAGTACCTAATAATTTTTCTTAATTTTGTTATAGGACCCACCACTTCTGTGAGAGAAAGCAGTACGCATTTAATATACTCCCAGACCTAATAATTTTCCTTAATTTTGTCAATTCTATTTACTATAGACCAACGTGGAGCATTCATAGATCTTTGGAGTGGTTGAATCATGTTAAGTGTGTAGCTCCTTCCAAAATAACACTTTTAAAGGCTAACTGATCTGCTGCTTTCTCAACTGCCAGAAATGATGCCTTTGCTTCTACTATTAGTGGGTCTTGGTCCTTAAATAATTTTGTGAAACCTGCCCACTGTTGCCATGCATGCTTTATTTTCTCTTACAGTTGCATCAAAGTTAACTTACACAAAAAGGGGGAGTGGGGGTCCCAAATCTACTCTTTGGCCTCCTCATCTGAAAATTCCAAAGACATTAATGTTTAGAACATAAATTATTAATATGTGTAACAAAGTGGGTCAATTACTTCCCCTTTTTTGAAGTTCTTTGTCTCTTTTCCGTAAAGCTTCAACTATATTTTTCTGAAGATATCACAAATTTAATCCAGTTAGTTATACAGTGGATGTGCATAACAAAGAATTTGATGGGCCAAGGTGAGTGGGACCCGATGATTTTAGCAATTATAAAAATAGATGCACTTCACACAAAGCTGAAATTACAAAACATAATGGAAATTGAATAGGAAGCATTAAAAGCTGTATAATAAATAAGTATTCAAATTGGATCAAGATCCTCTAGAGTTCTTAGGGAACTCTACCAAATAGAGTTCTTAAAATCCTAACCTTTCATTTTATAATAAATGGTCTAGATTGTTCAATATCATTATTCCACTAACAACACCCTTAAATTAATGATATAAACAAAATAAACTGCCTAACACTTAACACGTCTAACGTTAACGTTTCAAACAATTAAACCCAAAAGGCTAAATCCTTTTACGCCAAACTCCATCTCTCTAAAATTATCCAAAACAAAATTCCCTAACTTTTTGGGTTTTCTTCGTCATCTTCTCCAAGTCCATCTCATCTCTTTAAAATTGTCCAAAACAAAATTCTCAAATCTCAAATGTTCCCAAGGTATGTTTGGATCTTATTTCTCTCTCTAAACATTGAAAATGAATTTTTAATACAAAGGCTTCTCTGATCCGGATATGGTGTGGAGATATGGGTTTCTTAGCAAGATATTTCAAGCTTGAGATTAGATTATGCAAGAAAGAAAAGAGATTGAGGGCATGAGGGGCACAAAGGGAGATTTACAGTTCTTGAATGGTAATCGGCATTTCAAACCGTTGATTCAACCAAGACAAACAAAACCCCAATAAACCCACCTTTCTGGCGTCGTCATCTTGCCCAAATTCGAATGCTTGAACGAGTTCTCAACTTATCCAGTCTACAGATCAAGATCAAAAAAGTGGTGGGTGTGGAAATAGGCGGACTTCGCTAAGAATCTGAAAACTGGGTTGGTATGTAATATTGATCAAGGTTCAAGATAGGTTTTTTATTTTTATTTTATTTTAAAAGAAACTGGGCAAAAGAAAGAGCATAAAAATCAAACTGGGGATGTCTTTGACAAAAATGTCTTTGACAAAAATGAGGACTTTTGATCGTTGAGGACTTTTGAAGGAGACAGAGGACTTTGCTTAAAATCATAAATCTAAGTTTTTAAAATTAAAAAATGGCAGTTCACGACTGCAAAGGGAAGGAAGAGGGGAAGATTTTTTCTTTTTACAATTTCACGTTAACGATGTTAGGTCAGGGGTTTGGAGTTATCTTTAAAAAACTATTATTTTAAGAGTTTTAATAGTGAAACAATGACATAGCACAATCTAGACTATTTATTTTAGGATTTTAAGAATTCTAAAGGATCTTGATCTATTCAAATTGTACCCAAAAATTAATGAAATTAACAGTGGTGGGATTTTGTTGAAACTTTTGAAGTGAGCTTTTGTTGAACTTTAGAAAACAAAAAAGGAAAAAGAAATATATTTATCTATGGGACATGCTAGCAGGTAAAGCTCATTGTAACCATGATTCAGGTAAACAGTGATGCTAATATGCATGCCAAATGCAAGGAAATGCATGCAAGTCATTAAATTAAGAAAAATAAACCTTTATATAGAGGATTAACTCTTTGACTAAGAAGATTAACACCAAACTACGTTTTGTTCAAATGTCAGTTGCCACCCAGAGTTCCCCCAAACACTTCAGTGGAGCAGAATTCCCCTTGCATTAAGGGTCTCAGAAGAGCTCCGGTGAAGTGTTCAAGGGAACTCAAGGAGACATCTAACGCTTCTTTTCTCTTGGTTTGGTTTGATGGTAAGAAAATGCACACCAAACCTACCATATTTATAATGGAGGTTCTCTTTGCTAATTCATTCATACACTCAAAAAGTGGTGCCCTAAGAGTTAAAGATGAGAGATATTTATCCACGTATATTGAACCTGGTCAGAATTGTGGGTAAAATGGGATGGTAGGGAAGAATATTGAGGTGAGTGGCCACAAGGTCTCTAAAGCTTTTTTGAATATTGAGGTGAGTGGCCACAAGCATTCTCTAAGAAGCTATCCTTTCTACAATTCTCTATTTCTAAGACCTATCCTCTTCAATCTTTTTCATATGAACGAAGCTTAATTAACTTAAACTACATTAGAATCAAATCTTGAAGTCTGAGTGTGTCAGCTCAAGGACAGTATAGGATTGATGGATAAGTCTAAATGTATTCTGGGGCATTGTTTATTTGGTATATAATGTCAAAGATTTGATGGTGCTCAAAGATTTGTGTGGGCCGGGTACATGATGCTAATAACGTTGGCTAAGTTCTAAGTTCTAGTTTCTAGTATCGCATGGCCTTGTAAAGTAGTCCTTTGGTGACCACAATTTTTGGAGTATATACTGGCATCTACAAAAAGCTGAAAAAGAAAGGTTGCACAAATAGACAGAGTAAAAACGTAGAATTGCATGTGCCCGGGCTTTCACCTCAAGATTCTTCATTTCAATTTTGCCCACAAATCTGGCTAGGTTCACTGCCACGTAAAGCTTTATCTTCTCTTCACTTGAACAGAGAGCCAAACATGAACACCTATCACCTATGTATCCAAATGAAAGCTGGGAAACTGCAAATGAAAGCTGGGAAACTCACTATAAATAGAAAGGTTTAGAGCCATTGCCTTACCAAGCAAGCATGAAGTAAGAGTAATAGCTAGCGCATCAGGTGTCCCCTAGAGTTCCCTTGAACGCTTCACTGGGGACTCTCTTTAAACAAGAGGTATACCTACTGAAGTGTTTGGGGGAACTCCCGGTGTCATTTGATATTATAATACTTTCACAAAGTGCATGAAGAGATTAGAGTCAGACAATAATTACAAAATCTAAAGGTACCCCTTCTTTTTAAACCGACATTTTTCCATATACTGATTGGTAGTTTAGGTATGAGTAGATCTGGCAAAATCTGACTCGGGTCCATTTTTGACCCGAATTCAAAAGAAAAATATGGGTATGGGTAGGGGTTTTTCGACCCGGGAACAAAGATGGTGTCAACCCGTACCCGACCCGTAAAATGATGGGTCGGGTCGGGTCAACCCGCAATGATGGGTCACATCGGTTGGGTCGACCCGTTTTTCAAAATTTTTTTTTTTTTTTTGCTTTCGGAGTCTATATTATTATGTTAGGAATTAAAGTATTATGAGATTTTTTTTTAATGATTTGAAATTTGACTATTATAAAAGTTCACATAATGTCAATTAAAAAAACAATTCTTAAATTAAATTTGTATTTGAAATAGGCTAGACTTAACCAAATCAACACACAAAATTGGATGTTCTTTCTTGGTAGAAAGAGAATTGCAATCTATTTTCTTAGTTTTATTTAATATTTTAATGGCACACGCTTCTTTTGAGTATTATTATAACTGCGTTTACTTTTGAATCAACTTTTAGCATTTGAGGTAAAATTATTAACTTTTAGCATTTGCATTTTGATTTGCATGGACTTAAGAAATGGATTTGAAGATAATATCTAATCCATTAATAGAATAGCCATATTTATTGACCCGTTTACATTGTATACTAAAGTTATATACTAAAACTTTGTATTGTAAATGAAAATATTAATGAAATTAATCTCTCACCAACTTGAGGTGCAATTTTCAAGTATAAATATTTTCACTACTAGAACTATTACCAAACTTCGAGTAGATTGAGGTCCAATTCATATTAATTTATTTAGTTTTTTTTTTTACCTAACATATTTTATGCTAACACTTATTATGTTCTTGAAACTTTCTTATATATTGTCATATCTTGATAGGTAATTTAATTTAATTTAATTTCATAATTTTCATGCGACTAATACATCTAAGGAGGTTCAATTAGAAGAAAAAAAAAAAAAAAAAAAAGTACATCTAAGGAGGATTCAATGAAAATCTAATTTAATTTAATGCTCTAATTGCACGATGCTATCTATATGTTTTGTTTCTTTAGCTGTTTTTAGCTTGCTCATAATATCTTAATTATTGGTCTTTTTCTACTTTTTGTTTGCTAAAACTTGTCAGTCTTCTCTACAAAAAGGAAAAAGGATTTCATGGTTTTCTATATTTAAAAAAAAAAAAAAAAAATCTTGCTTTCAAAGCATATATAACAGCTTGTGAATTAGTAAAAAATTATGGTAGATTTATTATTTGGTGCCACTGTTGCTAAAAAGAGTTTTAGGAGCTTAGCATCCTCCGTGATGAAGTAGTAATTCATTATGTAACTGCCCGTGTAATCCTTCATCGATCCCTGACTTGTTTTAGAAATTCATGATTAGTAGAGTTTTATCTTTTTGTCACTTTTCCAAGTTATCTCTTCTTTCTTTGCTTTAATTGTATCTTCTCTACTTCTTCTTCTTCTTCTTTTCTCCTCCAGCAAATTCTACATGCTTCGGGTAATCATGTTGATTTCATTATTTAATTTTGCTTCTTCTCTTAGTTATTCCATTTATTTTCTAACAGTGTTCTTGAGTGAATATTGTGACAAAGTACTATCAGGAAGGTGCTAATCGATTAAAAAAGTTTAAGCAGCAACAATAAGGATTAGCAACATTAATTGCACGGTGTTAGAATATAAGTCTAACAGGCCTAAGCCCATCATACTGTCTTATACTATAATTCTATTCAATCATATTTCTTTATAAAGACAATGATCTCTTGTACAGTTTTCACACATATCAATATACATAATTTTAATTTTAACATGATATCAAAGCCTAGGCTCTCAAAATTCTCTTATACACTAATTAAGGAGCCATAGAATTGAGCGTGCATCAATAGATAGGAGAAAAGCAGATAAGATTGCACTGGAATCAACCAAAACCATGCATGCACCCCAATGTCAGGTCTATTGCCACATCAAGAAGTATCAGCTTGACTCGCCATGTCAGCATATGCCACACCAATGGAGAAGTGTAATTTATGCGTAATTTCATGCGCAAAGTACATATTACCTTCTTTTGCAACTTATAATGAGGACTATGGCCGATTTTTGGGTCCAAAGCCATATATATAGTACAATTTTTTTATTCAAATTCTGAGTCCAATACTAGACCCTCAACTGTAATCTCAATTTGAGTGAAAAAACTATGGTTTGAATGTTCATGATTTATAGTGACAGTCTTCGACCCAGGCCAATTCTAGAACACCAAATCAAAGGTCAAATTGATGTTTCTTTTTTCTTAGCAAGGTACCTGTCAATTGCAGAGCCTCATCACTATTTGATACCCATCCAAGTTTTTGTTACAATTCTTTCTCTTCTCTAAAATTTGTACCCGCGGTTTGAATCGTCACTTGTTGTGACAGACTTCCCAGGCCCATCTAGAACAACAAATCAAAATTAATAAGCATGCACATATTCATAATCTGATTAATAATCTTCCAAATTCAATCATTTAGCGCAAAAAACCAAAACAAAACAATAAACTTTCAAATTCAATCAACACCATGATATAAACTAAACATTGTACTTTTCATGTTCACTGACAAGTGACTAAAATTAATCAAAAAAAAAAAAAGAACTATGAATGGCGTTGATCCATAAAATACATCTTTGATCATGCAAAATAAAATTCAACTAAGAGTACTCTAATCTGTAGGCATCTTAAAGCGACAAACCGGACAATAATGGCTCTCTTTCAACCATCTCACTATGCAGGCAGCGTGAAATATATGAGTGCAAGGCATGCGCAAGGCATCAGAACCTGGTGCAAAGTCATCTAGACATATAGTGCAACTCTCTTTTTCACGTTCAGTACTTTCACGTACACATCTTCTCTTTGTTTCCGGACTTTCTTTGCAATCTTCATCACCGACTCTAACCCTCTTCAGCATCACCTTCAACGATGACTGTCTCGCTGGTACCATACCATATCGTCTTCTTCTTTCAAACTCCATAGCCGAAACCCTCAAAGCCCTAGCAACCCAATATCTTTCATCGTGCAAATAAACCCGTGTCACTATAATATCACCAAATATAGGCAACACTTTACGACCCATGTTAGAAACTCTGGAAACCCAGTTTCCAATCCTGCGAGCACAGCAAACAACTTCATCGGCTACAATCTCATGAAAATATTTATCGATGTTAACGATCTTGAGCAAAGTGATAAGTTCTTGACACGAATAGTCATAATTCTTGAACATAGACATATTGAAGAGGGAACTTGTGGTCGAAGGCTCTTCATGAAGATCAGGTAGTCTGTTGTTGCTGATTCTTGAAATCGTTCCGTCAGATCTTCGGTAAAGTACTACGTTCTCCACTTTTGCAACAAGTTTGATATAAACTTGAACACTAGATGATGAACGGAGTGATCTACAATGGTCGAGGTCGATCTCTGGCTGCCAGACTTTGTAGGATACCGAACTGAGTCTGCGTATGTTTCGAAATTCCATGATCTTGGCGAAAGAGATGAGAATTAGAAAAAATATTGACTCAAAGGTGAGTCATTGCTTGTATATATATATATATAGAAGCCAATTCGCGTTATTTTCGGAGTCCGAATACAGGGGGAGCTCCGGAGCTCTAGGCAACTTAGGCTTGGCCTTTTTTTTTTTGAAATAAGGCTTGGCCTAAGGGCTCAATTAAATAAAAATAAATAAATAAACCAATCTTAAAAAAAATAAAAATAAAAAGTCCCAAATCAATATATAAATAATTAATCAATTTTGGAGAAAAAAGAAAAAAAAAATGTTAATAAAAATCCATTCTAATTATTTTAATAGATTCATCATCGTTTTATTAAGTCATGCCCTATATTAATTGTCATCATTTCTTAATTACAATTTTAATTACTGTATGTCATCAACCCTCTTTTTAATGACATGCTATATAATTGAAATTGATTCCCCAAATATTAGGAAATATTTTCAATAGTCTCAAACTACAAATAAATACGTAGTTCCCCCCTCTCACAGAATGATGGGTCCTACCATGAATTTAATAGTAGGACCCACCATTCATATGAGAGAGGGCTACTCATTTATTTGTAAACCGGGACTACTGAATAATCACTCCAAATACTATAACACATGATAAATATTATAAATGTATTATAAGATAATTTCTTATAAAATATTTCAAAATGCATTTCGAATTACACTTGACACGTAATCGTGTTACTAATTTTGAAAAATTCACATCTTCACGATTTTAAGTCGAAAAAGCGTGTTTGAGAAAACACAAATGGCATGGTCTTTAATCATGAAATCTTATGCATTTATATTATACTTTATTTACATTTTGTAAAAAAACTTTTAACCTTTATATACCAAATGATGAATGATTTTTAATTAATTAATTTTGCATCCATATAAAATCCAATTATTATATATTTTTGGTATATTATAATCTGATAATTTAGGATATTTGAGTAAATTAAATACAAGGTTGGGTACCAAGTTATCGCCTTAAGTCTCAAATTGTATTGAGCCGGCCCCTGTCTGAAATCCGAATACCACAACGACAAGGTCTATTTTGCTGAAATACTTGCACAATATAATGACGTCCCACCCAAGTTAGAATTTAAGAGTTAAAGACTTAAGAGGCAACTACTTACATTTGTTAATTGAATCCGTGTTATAATCGGAATCCAAATACAGGGGGAGCTCTAGGGAACTTAGCCTTAGTAAAATAAATAAAAAATAAAAAAGTCCCCAATCAAAATAAAAATGAATAATTTTAGAGAAAAAAGAAAAATATATATATGTTAATAAAAATCCATTCTAATTATTTTAATAGATTCATCATTGTTTCATTAAGTCATGTGTTATATTAATTGTCATAATCTCTTAATTATAATCTTAATTACCATATGTCATCAACCCTCTTTCTAATGACATGTTATATAATTAAAATTGATTTCCCAAATATTAGGAAAACTATTCAATAGTCTCATACTACAAATAAATGCATAGTTCCCCCTCTCACAGAGTAGTGAGTCCCACCATGAATTTAATTAATGGGACTCACCATTCATATGAGAGGGGGCTACGCATTTATTTATAGACGGGAACTACTGAATAATCACTTCAAAATTATAACACGTGATAAATATTATAAATGTGTTATAAGATAATTTCTTACAAAATATTTCAAAATGCATTTTCGAATTACACAGGACACATAATCGTGTTACTAATTTTGAAAAATTCACGTCTTCACGAATTTAAGTCGAAAAATCGTGTTTGAAAATACACAAACTAAATGCTCTTTAATCATGAAATCTGGTATATTTATTTCAAAAAATTGAAAAAATAGGGAGATTACAACAGTGGTACCAGGACTCTCTCAAAGAACCCAAACCCTAAATACATCCTAACTCTCTCTCAAACAAAAAATAACCAAGAGAAGCAAACCTTCTCTAATATTCTAATTGCTATTTCGGCACACTAAAACAAGAGCCTTGGAGTCCTCTATGTATATATATATATAGCATCATTAAGTCAGCTAGCATAAGAAGTACACTTACTAATAGAATTAGGACTTTATTAAAGTCCTTGGTGTGCACGTCAAGCCGTCAATGAAATCCTAGTTTCACTAGGATTCAATGACATTGCCAATATATCAAGCCACCAACTCAACACCAAGTTATCTCTTCTTTCTTTGTTTTAATTGTATCTTCTCTACTTCTTCTTCTTTTTTTCTCCTCCAGAAAATTCTACATGCTTCGGGTAATCATGTTGATTTCATTATTTAATTTTGCTTCTTCTCTTGGTTATTCCATTTATTTTCTAACAGTGCTCTTGAGTGAATATTGTGACAAGGTACTATCAGGCAGGTGCTAATTGATTAAAAAAGTTTAAGCAGCACCAGGCAATAAGGATTAGCAACATTGCAGGGTGTTAGAATATAACCCTAACGAGCCTAAGCCCATCATATTGTCTTATACTATAATTCTATTCATTTGTATGTCTTTATAAAGACAATCCCTTGTACAGTTTTCATACAATTCAATATACATAATTTTAATTTTAACATGATATCAAAACTTAGGCCCTCTCAAAATTCTCAGGAACCATAGAGTTGAGTGTGCATCAATTCAAGCATCCAAGGCTCGAATCAATAGATTGGAGAAAAGCAGATAAGATGGCATTGGAATCAACCAAAACCACGCATGCACCCCGATGTCAGGCCTATTGCCACATCAACATGCAAGTGCCACATCAAGAAGTATCGGCTTGACTTACCATGTCAGCATATGCCACACCAATTGCCAAATCACTCGCCACATCCGTTGTCATGTCAGCCATGATAGTGCCATATCTTCTCTACATCATCCTATCGTCATCAAGCTCATCTGGTATCCAACCCGACCCACATGTACAGTACCCTATCTCACTTGTGGCAATGCGTGGATGACAAATACAAATTTGTCTTTCTTCTTGCAGTCTATCTTTCTTAATCATCTTCATTTGTCACAGTTCATCATGGTGGCCAAGTACGTCACCATAAAAATAAATAAATAATCTTTTTAATAGTTTTATTTCCTTTAATCCAAACACCAATGGAGAAGTGTAATTTATGCCTAACTTCATGCGCAAAGTAGGTATTACCTTCTTTTGCAACTTCTAACGAGGACTATGGCAGATTTTTGGGTCCAAAGCAATATATATAGTACAATTTTTTTATTCAAATTCTGAGTCAAATACTAGACCCTCAACTGTAATCTCAATTTCAGTGAAAAACCATATTTGAATGTTCATGACTTATAGTGACAGTCTTCGACCCAGGCCAATTCTAGAACACCAAATCAAAGAGAGCATGCAGAGACACATATACTCTAATTAATTCTCAATCTTCCAAATTCAATCAATTATCACAGAAAAAAAAAATCCGAATTCAATCAACATTGTCATAAACTAAACATTGTATTTTTTCTTGTTCTAACAAGTGACTGAAATTAATCAAAAAAAGTACTTAAATGGAGTTGATCCATAAACTACATCTTTCATACAAAATAAAATTCAACCAAGAGTAGTCTAATTAGTAGGCATCTCAAAGCGACAAACCAGACAATAATGGCTCTCATTCAGCCATATTTCTATGCATGCACCCAGCATGAAATATATGAGTGCAAACTCATCCAGACATATAGTACTGCAACTCTCTCGTTCACTTTCAGTACTTTCACGACGTACGCATCTTTTCTTTGCTTCCGGACCCTCTTTGCAACCTTCATCACCGACTCTATAAGATACCAAAGGTTAATGGGGAATGAATTGCATCTTGATAAACAAAAGTGACTCAAAGGATGTATTTTTTTATAAAAAAAAAAAAAAAAAAAAAAAATGGAAAATCCGTGATTCCGATTACACAAGGTTCCCGTTTGTGAAAACACTTGCACAATGATGTCCCACCCTTAAGTTAACCAAAAAATTACAATTATAATAATTTCACAACAAAATTAACCAACTTACTTCTTAGAATTGCAAAGAAATAAATTGAAATTGAAAATATTGATGGGCTATGTTTGAGGTGATAGAGAAATTGTGTTGTTGTGAAATTGTTGCAATGGACCAAGACCCAAGCCCATTGCCTTGGTTAATAAGCGTGATTATGAATAACTTAATATGATTGATTCTCTACAAAATCAATTATAATTGATTATGTATCATAATGTTATTGGTTTAGACTTGGGACAAGAATGCATATTCATTTATTAGATAATTCAGTTTTTATTTTATTTTTAATTAATTATCTCGAAAATTAGATTTTTAATTAAAAAAAAAAATTAAAATTTTCCAAATATCCCATAGCATTATATTATATGACCCTAAAAAGGCTAAAAATTATGTCTCAAGTTGTATTTATCTAAAAAAATTGATAAAAATTGAAAAAATCGTGAAACGGGTGAAGTTCAGAAACACTAAATTCAAGTGTCATTTGACACTTTTAAGTGATATTTGGCAATTTTCAATTTTCAATCAACACTTCACTGCTTTGACCCAATTTTCAACCCCTTTCTTTGAATTTTATGATTCCAACACTAATTCAATATTTATGGAAGATATATATGAGATAAATCCAACTTCTGAGAGTTTGAAATTCATCCAAATACAAGAACCAAAGCTTTCAGCCCCCTTTATCAATAGAAGGAAGGTTCATAGCTCAAAACATCAATACTTGAACATTCAGACCTCTTCAAGAGAGACATTAGGTGAATACTAATCTTCTCTGTCAAGTCACAACCTCTCCTCTTAAAATCCACGAAAATTAGTTTTCCTCCCAAAACCCTAGAATTACTTCAAAATAATGCCCAACCATCTTCACAAATCTTAAACACAACCCCTAATTGTCACATGATACAATAGATTAGTTTGCACTTCTTTTTTTCTAAATAAACATTTCATTAAGATTGACAAAGAAAAGAAACAATAACAATACCACGATTAAAAAGGAGGGAAACAAGGACCATCTCCCTCTTGAGACCCTAAGCAAAAATTAAAGACAGAAATGAAAATATTTCTAACCCTATTAACCAAAATAGCCCATTTAATTAACAATGTTTTGAGCCACAAAATTGACTTCCTTAAAAGTATGGGATACAAACCAACTGCCAAGAGAATTCAAAAAAGCTCTAGTTTTGTCACTTATATTTACTATATACCAATGTAGAGCATTTTATAGAGCATTGGAATGGTTGAATCATATTGTGTGCATCCCCTTCCCAAATAACACTTTTAAAGCCCAACTTTGCTGCTTTTTCAACTGCCTTAAATGATGTCATTGGTTCTATTATTAGTGGTTCTTCATCCTTAGATATTTCTCTGCATACAAAGAAGTCTTTCTTATGATTCCTACCCACTTTTGCAATGCATCCATGCTTTATTTTCTCTTCCTGATGCATAAAAGTTAACTTTCACAAAAGGGGGAATGGGGGATCCCAAGATTAACTTTCTTTGGGCCTCCTCACCTGAAAATTCACAAGACATTAAATGTTCATATCATAAATTATTAATATGTCTAGCTAAGCTTAGCATGGGTTGATTGCTTCCCTTTTTTTTTTCATGTCTCATTGGTTCCTAGTCATCCATATATTATATCACAACAGATAGCCGTAAATAATATGAAATTCCTTGCCTCTTACTTAGAAAGCTCAACACTTTATCTAAATATATCACAAATCCAACCCATCAGTTATAGAGTAGAAATGCATATCAAAGAATCTGATGGTCCAAGGTGAGTTGGACCAGATGATTTTATGGACACTCTAAAAATAGATGCACTTCACATAATGCTGAAAGCCCCAAAAAACATAATGGAAATTGAATAAGAAGCATTAAAAACTGCATATATAATAAGTATTCAAATTGCACCTTAAAAATTAATGAAATTAACAAGGGAGGATTTTGTTGAAACTCTTTAAGTGAGCTTTTTCCTAAACTTTAGGAAGCGGAAAAAGGCAAACATAATATGGGACAGGCTAGCAAATAGAGTTCATTGTGAGTTTGTAATCATGATTTAGGTACACAGTGATGCTAACATACATATGGTCGATGCAAGGAAAAAGTGCAATTGATGATTATTAAGAAAAATAAACCTTGATAACTCTTTGACTGATAAGAAAATTAACCACCAAACTATGCTTTGTTCAAATGTCAGATGCCACCCAGAGTTCCCCCAAACACTTCAGTAGAGCAGAGTTTCCCTTGCATTAAGGGTCTCAAAGGAGCCCGAGTGAAGTGTTCAAGGGAACTCTAGGAGAAAGCTGACGTTTCCTTTCTCTTGGTTTGGTTTAGTTGTAAGATAATGCACACCAAACCTACCATATTTATAATGGGGGTTCTCTTTGCTAATTCAATCATACACCCAAAAAAGTGGTGCCCGAAGAGTTAAAGATGAGAGATATTTATCCCCCTATACTGAACCTGGTCATATTTTTGGGTAAAATGGGAGGGTAGGGAAGAATATTGAGATGATGAGTGGCCACAAGTTCTCCTAATCTTTTTTCTACTCTGGTTTCTAAGACCTATCCTCTTCAATCTTTTTCATATGAACGAAGCTTAATTAATTTAAACTACATTAAAATCAAATCTTGATGTCTGAGTGTGTGAGTGCTTAAGGACAGCAATAGATAAATAAGTTCTGGGGCATGTTTAATTTGTATATTTAAGTCAAAGTTTGATGGGTGGTCAAAAAAGGTGTGAGCTGGATATATGATGCTAATAAATTTGGCAAACTTAATTCTAGTTTCTAGTATCATCGCATGGCCACAATTTGGTGTATATACTAGAATATATAAAAATCTAGGATGATCATAAAAGCTGAAAAGGAAAGGCTGCACACAATTGCATGTGGCCTTTTCACCTCAAGATTCTTTAAGTTCAATTTAGCCCACAGTTCTGTCTAGATTCACTACCACTTGAACAGTGTCAAACACCTATCACCTATGCAGCTAAACCTGAGAATTCACTATAAATGTAAGGTTTAGAGAGTCATTGCCTTACCAAGCAATCATGAAGTAGGAGTAACAGCTAGCACATCAGGTGTCCCCTAGAGTTCCCCTGAATGCTTCACTAGGGACTCTCTTTAAACAAGAGGTACACCTACTGAAGTGTTTGGGGGAACTCCTGGTGTCATTTGATATTATACTTACTCAAAGTGCATGAAGAGTTTAGAGTCAGACACAAAATAAGACCCTTGTTTTAAGCACTCTATATGCTTGATGACATTTTTCCATATACTGAATATTGGTATTTTGGTAGTTTAGCTTAAAGTTTATTTTGTAATGCTCAAATGAAATTTAATCATGTTGATTTCTTTATTTAATTTTGCTTCTCATATTTTGCTGTTATTCCATTTATTTTCTAACAGTGCTCCTTGAGTGAATATTGTGTGGCAAGATATTATCAAGCAGGTGCTAATCAATTTACAAAAATTGAGCAGCAACAGGCAATAATGATTAACAACATCAATTGAAGGGAAGGCGAAGTGTGAAGTGTGAAGTCTGAAGACACATACACAAATCTTTCTTCATTTGTCACAGTTCATCATGGTGGCCAAGCTAGATCATAATTCTTGGAATTTCTACTTCGTCTCACTCCACATAGGAAAAAAAAATAGAGATCTATTTCTTTTTTTTTTTTTTTCTTTAATCTAAATAACTTAAGGAGAAGTGTAATTTCATGAACAAAGTATTACTTTCTTTTTTCCTATAACTTTTAACGGAGTCTCCTTGGCCAACCCCCAGGTTAATCAAGGTCAAATTGATGCTTCTTTTTCTTAGCAAGGTACCTGTCAATTGCAGAGCCTCATCACTATTTGATACACATCCAAGTTTTTGTTACAATTCTTTCTCTTCTCTAAAAATTTTCCCACGGTTTGAATCGTCACTTGTAGGGAAAAACTTCCCAAGCTCATCTAGAACACCAAATCAAAATAAGCATGCACATATTCATACTCTGATTAATAATCTTCCAAATTCAATCATTTAGCGCAAAAAACAAAACAAAACAAAAAAAATTTCAAATTCAATCAACACCATCATATAAACTAAACATTGTACTTTTCATGTTCACTGACAAGTGACTAAAATTAATCAAAAAAAAAAGTACTATGAATAGAGTTGATCCATAATATACATCTTTAATCATGCAAAATAAAATTGAACCAAGAGTACTCTAATCTGTAGGCATCTTAAAGCGACAAACCGGACAATAATGGCTCTCTTTCAACCATCTCACTATGCAGGCAGCGTGAAATATGAGTGCAAGGCATGCGCAAGGCATCAGAACCTGGTTCAAAGTCATCTAGACATATAGTGCAACTCTCTTTTTCACGTTCAGTACTTTCACGTACACATCTTCTCTTTGTTTCCGGACTTTCTTTGCAATCTTCATCACCGACTCTAACCCTCTTCAGCATCACCTTCAACGATGACTGGCTCGCTGGTACCATACCATATCGTCTTCTTCTTTCAAACTCCATAGCTGAAACCCTCAAAGCCCTAGCAACCCAATATCTTTCATCGTGCAAATAAACCCGTGTCACTATAATATCACCATATATAGGCAACACTTTACGACCCATGTTAGAAACCCAGTTTCCAATCCTGCGAGCACAGCAAACAACTTCATCGGCTACAATCTCATGAAAATATTTAGCGACGTTAACGATCTTGAGCAAAGTGATTAGTTCTTGACACGAATAGTCATAATTCTTGAACATAGACATATTGAAGAAGGAACTTGTGGTCGAAGGCTCTACATCAAGATCAGGTACTCTGTTGTTGCTGATTCGTGAAATCGTTCAGTCAGATCTTCGATAAAGTAGTACGTTCTCCGCTTTTGCAACAAGTTTGATATAAACTTGAACACTGGGTCGGCGTGATCTACAATATTGGTCAAGGTCGATCTCTGGCTGCCAGACTCTATAGGATACCGAACTGCGTATGTTTCGAAATTCCATGATCTTGGCGAAAGAAATGAGAATAAGAAAAAATATTGAATGCCTCATTACTTGAATATATATATAGAAGCCAATCCGTGTTGTAATCGGAATCCGAATACAGGGGGGAGCTCTAGGCAATTTAACCAAATTGTGATTATGTGATTGCAATCCATAATCACTGAAAAAAAAAATTTGTTTGGTACACACAATTTAAGTAAAGTCTGAAATCCTAACTTAAATTTTAGTGGATCCCATGACAAATTTGAGAACAGTCAAGAGGGTGTTTTTGGATCCAAAGTGGATTCAAATCCGAACTATTTTTATGTGGATCCCAGATTTACTACCGTTATTAGGCCCACTGATTTTTCTCCCCGTTTTCTCTCTCTCTCTCTGACGATGGCTCCAGACCCTTCTCTCTCTCTTTCTCTCGACCATTACAGAGGGCAAAGCTCCTCCATACACAGCAACAACAAGAAGACATCTAGCAAAACTCATAGCAAAAAAAATCCCAAATCAAAACCTATCAAGCTCAACCAACAAGAACACGACAAGACCAAAAAAAAAAAGAGACCCACAAAAGAAAAAACTGAAACCCACATGCTGTAACATAGGACAAAGATCAAGGGGGACGATTTTTATTTTTATTTTTTTAATAGAAGATAGAAATTTGTATTGAAGAAAAGAAAAAATAGAAGCAGTAATGATTTCTCACAGAGAAGAAAACTCTCATCAGACCAGGCACAGCTTGGATCGTATTCACTGGCTGAGGACATGTTTATCAAAACACAAATAGGAAAAATTGGGCAATTAACTAAACTACCAGGAAACCAATACAAAAAGAGAAGTCAAGATGGAAACTGCGATCACAGAGACGACTTCGCTTCTTTAAATTCACGCACAATAGCCAGACCATTCAACAGGATTACCGCAAGAGGAAGTTGACAATCCTAATAGACCATTTTATTACGGGCATTCCAAATAGACCATGCCACCGCTGCCCACTCTGCTAGAGCATCCGAAGTAAAGTTCTTGAAGATCCACTGCATAAAGCCTGAGAATTCCTCCACCTGATTCAGAAAACTAAATCCCACTGAAAAAAAAAAAAAAAAAAAAAAAAGAGAGACCCACTGAAGAAAAAATTGAAAAAAAGAGAGCATTAAATCGTCCCCCTTGATCTTTGTCCATGCAAGCAAGAAATCCCGGCGAGCTAAGGCAGAGATGATCTTGGATCTCATCAAATCCGGGAAGGTGAGGCCGAGGTCGACCTCGCACAGTGTGTTTTAGAGGAAAAAAAAAAAAAAAGAGGAGAACTGATAGAGAGAGACGGTGAGAAAAAGAAGAAAATGGGGAAAAAATTGAGGAAAAAGAGTTATGATAGATGTAAAAGAGAGAAAGAAGATAAAAGGATAAGATGAGATTTGTGGAGAGAGAAAAAAAAATAAAAAAATATTTATTTATTTTGTATTTTTATTATTTAAAAAAATTAATTAATAATGTAATGATAAAAACTAAGTCTAAAAACCAAAACTATGTACTAAACACAAATTTTTTTTTTTTTTTTAAATTGTGATTTCAGTTGTGAAACCAAAACTATGTACCAAACAAAATTTTTTTTACAACCTTGAATTCAAATCAGAATTAAAGTTCCAACTTCAATACTGAAAAAAGTCACGAAACCAAAACAGAAAACAAAAACAGGTACCAAACAGGCCCTTAGGCTTGGCCTAAGGCCTCAATCAAAAAAATAAATAAATAAAAGGCCCCAATCTTAATATATAAAAATAATTTATCAAATAAAAAAAAAGAGTCCCAAATCAAAATATAAATAATTAATTAATTTTGGAGAAAAAAGAAAAAAAAATGTTAATAAAAAACCATTCTAATTATTTTAATAAATTTATCATCGTTTTGTTAGGTCATACCCTATTTTAATTGTCATTATCTCTTAATTACAATCTTAATTATAATATGTCATCAATTCTCTTTCTAATGACATGTTATATAATTAAAATTGATTCCCCAAATATTAGGAAAATTATTCAATAATTTTATACTACAAATAAATGCGTAGTCCCCCCTCTCATAGAATGGTGGGTCCCATCATTCTATGAGAGGGGGGACTACGCATTTATTTGTAGACCGGAACTACTGAATAATCACTGCAAATATTATAACACGTGATAAATATTATAAAGGTAAATTGGTTGTTGCCTCTTATACAATTGCCCGTCCTATCCTTAATTAACTCAAGAGGCATCTACAAAGCTACAAAAGTTGATATAATAGATTGAAAAATTAATACATTTCATCATTCATACTATATAAATCCATAATTTTAAAGCTTTATTCACTATAATTTACCGAACACTCAAAACGTTAAACAAATTTTAGTTTAAGTTCTATATCATAAAAGCTCCACTACTAAATCTTTACTTCTTACAATAATGCCAAACGAGCACTAATAAGATTGGAGTGATGTACAATTGTACATGTACCCTGGTTTTTGTGTGAAGCTATCGATCCTTAAAAATTTGATGTGTTAAGTAAAAATGGTTGGTGTAAACATGGGGATTTACTGTACATTTTTATAGAATTTAATCCAAAGAAAATATTTGATTAATTCAATTAAGTAAAAGGATGGATAAGAATTAGATCAAACTCCGTTTGTTTCGACGTAAAATAATTTCTAGAAAATATTTTATAAAATGGAAGGTGCATAAAAACAATTTAAGCTTCAAGAGGGTGTGATTTTATAGTCAAAGTAGATCATCTTCAGTTTGACCATATTTACATCACATAAAGGTCAAATATTTAAAATGGGAAAATATTTTCTTGAAATTATTTTACCTTGAAACAAATGGAAAATAAGAAGAATTAGAAGACATCCTCAACATATCTTTCACTTTGTGCACTAAAATATTTCTTTCATTTTGTGCAATAAAATATGGAGAGAGATATATTATGACTCAAAATGGCGTAAATAATGATTTAGCCACCCGTATTAGTGAGGATTTTGCTTGAGGCTTGGAGAGTTTTTCTTAGTCTCTGATAATATCAAACTTCAGACCTCGAAATCATCAAAGATATTGTTTTATTGTCAAAATCAAATCACTAACAATTCTTTATAATGTTTCAGCATAGACTATTTCACCAAACAATGTAATTTTGATGCTTAGATTTCCACCGCTCAACAGTTAGTCATTATTTTTTTTTTTTTGATCATTAACAGTTAGTCATTATGAATGCACAGCAGGCTCCATTTCCATTTACAATTTCCTTATTTTTGTTCAACTATTTCTACTGGGACTCTTCTTGCATGACTTTTATCAACTGTGTTCATGGGAAATTGTCTCAGGAAATATGCTCAAGATCCCAACCAACCAGTTGGAAATGCACAATCTTCAAAGGGTTTGTCATTGAACCCTTTCTTTATTGATACAAAAATTAATTTCATGATATGAATACTGTGAGGGGTGGTTTTTGTTGCTAGGCCACGTGTCGCAACGAGATCGGTTGGAACGTAAGCTGAACTTTCAAGGGTACGGGAGTTGAACCCAAAATTCAACCCAAGGCCCAAAAATAGGCCCAGGGGCTAATGGGGCACTTTCCTTAAAGATAAAGAGGTCCGAATCTACCAAGGCCCAAGTCAAGAAGACAGCAGCAGTGACAATAACTAAATGGCCCAAAATGTAACGTCTTGTTAATGAAAACCCAAAATAACAATGGACTAATACTTCCACTATTTTATGGAGAATCTGGACTCAAAGCATAACAACTTAAACCCAATATGGACTCAAAAGTCATTAAGACATGAATCTGTCACTAATATCTGCTGCAACGAATAAAACTCATAACAATGAACTTGTAGGGATTAAAAGAGTTTGACTAAGCAGGATCAAACCAATCCTATGAAGCATGCATGGGGTTAAAAGGGAAAGTGTTTAAGGTTTTATGGTGTAAGTCTCAAGGTTGAAGAAGGCCAAGAGCTTAATATGATGTTTACTGCTGTAGCCCAAATATCTGCCAGGAGGCACTTTTGGAGATGAGAGTTCAAATCATGGTGTCTTTGACCTAGGTCAGTGTTTAAGGTTTAGGAACAGAGTTTTAAGGTCGAGGGTGACCTTAAGACCCTATATTTGAGGATGTGGACTAGAGAATGCGCTTAGAGGAAAATAGCCCGATTACTGCTGCAATGAGTTTCAGACTATCTTTGCAATCTCCATGGTATTTTCTGATCTGGTCGTGAGCCAGTGTTTGGGATAGTGAAAAATGGTTAAGGATATAGTGTTTAGGCTTGGCTTAAGCTTGTTGAGTCGTGGTTAGCTTGAGTTCCCCTTGTTGAGTTGTGTTAAGTTAGGTTCCATTTATAGAAAGTTCCATGGTGGTATGGGCTGGTCATGCATGCTCCTTGGCCTTGGTTTCCAGGAAAATAATAACTCTGCCCCCCAGTGGGCCTTGAGCCATTATTTTAATGGAAGCCTCACTTATAGAATTAATTCCCCACCTCCAAACCAAATTCCCTAAGTCCTACAAAAATGGAGAAGTGAGCCTAGCACAAAACTGGACTGTAAAGGTCACTTCCTCAGCCTTGATTGGCTGGTTAGGTCATGATGGTGAAGATAAAATAAGATTTTTGTCCTGTCACGGATTTCTGCCGCGTCTTGTGGCCAATGGTGACCGGATTCCTTGTCATGATTACTGTTCAAGCAGCCAATCAATGGGTTCAGAGCTTCATTGGTCTGAGAAAGATATGCCATCTTGATAACTTGCTTGTTTAGACAAGCCTTTATACTTTTTGGGCTGAGCTGACTCTAGCTTGTGTGTTGTTACCGCTGCAGAGCATGCAGCCAATAGTTGTGCTTTCTCAGCCGTATTCTTGGCCCAATCCATGAGCTTCTTTGTGTTTCTGAGGTCTGAAGTGAGTTAAATGAGGGAGACAAGCTCACTCTTCAATTCTTGGAAAGGATGAGAGAGAAATGGGGTTTCCAAGAGAGAGTAACTCCTTGTCCAGCTTTTATTTAAAGCTGGTCTGACTTTTGTGGGGCCCTATGGACAGTTGTCCCAGCTAACTGAAGTTAAGTAGAGGTCTTGGGCTTGCTTGTGGGCTTTAGTTGCTCATTAAACACTCTCTTCAGGCCCGGAAATGGCTTGTTAAAGCTGACAGCAAGGGATTTTCGGGCTAGGCCTTCAATTGGTCACCACTAAGTCCAAATAACCTATTTAATTTCCAGCATTTGAGACCCATGTGAGCTGGTCAGTGGACGGAAATGGGCCAATACCCCAGGCTGAACTTGCTGGGCTTCCGCAGTAACTCGTACTATTTGGGCCCAAATGACTTAATGGGAGTCAAATGTATTTGGGCTTTAAAAATCAGCCCTCTACAAATACTTACTATGATTTTTTATATACTAAAATTTATATGCATGATTGCTTTGACCTTCAAGGTGCTGTCCATGGGCTACAAAACTCTAGGACTAAGACGGATTCTTCAACTATTTTGAAAGGTTATTTTTTTTTCCCCTCTTGTTGGATCGGAATGTTTGTGGTTATCATTGGATGCTGCCTTCCTCGTGGACTCGATTTATGTTACCTTTCGTGTTTTGTGGTGATGAAAAGCATACGAAAATGAAAAACATTTGCCACATGAGAGGAACTCATCTATTTGTTTAAAAAATAAACACACACTGATACATATTTTAATAGAGTTTCTCTTTCAATTCTAATTGTTAGAATTGTTGTTGGGATTTTAAGTGTGAGAAAAAATAAATAAAAAATAAAACGAAAAGAAGAAGGGAGAGAGAGAGAGAGAGAAATAGAATACAAAAGCAATTAATATAATTCGGCTTGACGGCCTTCATCCACGACAAAAACCCACAAATTACTACATCTTTTTTTTCTTTCATTTGGATAAGTCCCCAAACGACTACACCATACCATATAGAATTGTGTTTTACAATGAAACCCACTATGTAGGATATATAGAGTAGTTAATCCAAGGCTTGCCTTAGGGTTGTATTACTTGTACTACAAGTAGCAGTAAGACTATTTTACATAGGCCTATAATAAGAGTGGGGCTATTGAGCCTTAATTTGTCTAAAAATCCCCACCCCCTCATCTTAAATTTGGAATGTAAGATCAGAAAGGTAAAATGTGATGAGGTAGACCAAATTGTATACGCAAAGGATCAGGCTTAATATAGAATGGAATGGGCACGAATTTATATTGAATAGTGTGTTATAATGGAAGGCTAACCCCTAGAGTCCTAGACTAACCCTAAGATTGTTGTAGGTACTTATACTACAAGTAGGATTAGGATTATTTTGCTTACTCTACAAACATGAATCTACAATGAAGTTATGGCTCTTAAGCTTTAATATCTCTTACACATTACATAATCAGTTTTGTGTATCTTGGTGCAGAAAAGCTTAGTAAAGATGAAAGGTATGGTTACCCAATCACTCCAAAAGCTTGGCCTTTTATGAAAGTGAATAAGAAGGATGAACTGCTTCATGCATATAGACTCGACTGCTTTTACTATAGTGTCTTGAAAGCTGCCACCAAAAAATTCAGTTGTAAGAATTTACTTGGCGAAGGAGGTTTTGGTGATGTTTATAAGGGATATATCAGTTACTGCACCATGACTGCGGCAAGACCAGGTTGCGGATTTGCTGTTGCTGTAAAGAGGCAAAGAAAGACAGGAGAACAAGGCGTCCATGAGTGGCTGGTAGTTTTTTATGACTCCACTCTCTCTCTCCTTAAAAGTTTTGAGATTAGGGCTTGGTTGCTAGTTGTTATTGTTCTCTCTCTCTGAGATTTATGTTGTCCCTACAGAATGAATTGACATTTTTGGCCGGATTAAATCATCCAAATGTAGTGAAGCTCATAGGGTACTGCTCAGAGGGTGACCAGAGAATTCTGGTTTATAAGTACATGATTGGAGGAAGCTTGGAGGCCCATCTCTTGAAAGGTAAGAACTGAAGATCACAGGATTGCAGCCAATATGCCACAAACATGGAGAGATTCAAACATTGATATTGATCGTGAACTATTAAGCAGCCTAGACTTGGGCTTAATAATGCTTAAATACTAGTAGGACTAACCTTGAGTTGATTGGCATATACAGCTGATGTTACGGAACTGAATTGGAGAAGAAGAATCAATATAGCACTTGGGGCAGCCAGAGGTCTATATTTTCTTCACACACGTGGGAGACCAGTCATTCATCGTGATATCAAAGCCTCCAATGTCCTCCTGGATTCCGTGAGTTTCTGTCATTAGTGCTTTTTCAGTGCTTGTAATCTGTCTCTATGCACTACGTTTACATGTATTTTATGATTATGTGCCTAGTTCTTCACTGAGAAAAGGTGTACATTTTGTAAGCATCAACCGGTTAAGGTTAATATTGCAGGGCTTCAATCCTAAGCTTTCAGACTTTGGACTGGCTAAATATGGACCCCAAGGTGACCAGTCACACGTCTCCTCAAGGATACTAGGCACCAAAGGCTACTTTGCTCCCGAGTACATTGGGACAGGTATTGCCATTCATGAAACATAAAAATGTTAAAAGGAATAAGGACTCGTAGACATTTGATATAAAAGTGATATTACTCTAATCATAACAGGTTATGTCAGTAGTTGTAAAAAATGTTGTGTCCTTAACATTATATACTTGTATGAACTGATGCTTCTTTATCTTCCAGGGCATTTGATGCTAAAATCTGATATATACAGCTTTGGAGTGGTACTCCTGGAGATCTTTTCTGGATACAGTGCAGTCAAGAAATATCCAGATGTGATGGAGGGTAACCTTGTGCAGTGGGCTAAACCATATCTTAGCAACAAACTACATATCCATACTGTTATTGACAAGAGACTTGGAGAGAGCTTCCCAAGGGAAGAAGCTCAAGAATTTGCTGAGACCATCCTACGATGCCTTAGTTCAAATCCTGAGGACCGCCCAACAATAAGTGAAGTTGTAGCTGATTTAGAGAGACTAGGGAAATTTGTGGGAAGGGGGGCAATCAAAACAAACCCAGAACAAACTTCCCTGGGAAAAAAGGATGGCACATCTGGTAAGCTAAAATTGTTTACAATTACAGATGTTAGCCTTTAGGCCTTAGCTAAAAAGAAAAAAACTGATAATTACATGTATCTAATCCATCCTGGGTTAAATAATTGAAGTGGAAAATAGACTCCACATGATATGTACCTTATATGACCAATAAGCAAGTGGTCACCTCAGTATACAATTTAGGCAAACAAAACAAATTGTAACTAGCATCTGCATAACAAAATAGACCATTAGTTAAGTTGCTATTATTTATACAAGGACATAAATCTCATTTTAAAGAAGTAGTGCACCCCTGGACATTGTTAAACAAGCAAATTAACACAACAAATAAGCTGCATAGCTTCAGGATATACAAGTGGTAACTACCAATTCAATATGACTCAAAATTGTGCAAAGATATATGTCCATACTACATCCCATATGAACAACATAATATGGAAATACAAAATTTACAGATTTAATTTTCTTTGTTCAACGTACTCGAGGAGATTGGCGGTAGGCTGGCAATGGGGATGCACCAGGTGTTAGATTTCGAGGAGAATGGTGTGGACGCATTGGGGATTTTCTGACAGGTGCAACTGTCTGCTGCTCTGATTGGGAGGGTCTGCCTGCATTTTTGGGGTTGTCAAGTTGTTCCAGTGTTGCTAATACCTCTGCCATTCGAGGCCTGCCTTTAGCTTCATTGCTTAGGCATTGTAAAGCAAGGGTGGCAGCCGTGTAGGCTCCTTTCTGGGGGTACTGGCCCTCCAACTTTGTGTCCATAATCCGGAACAATTTTCGTTTATCACCCAAATATGGTTTTGCCCAGTCTACCAGATTCTGCTCAATAACAACTTTTGTCTTATCAACAGCACGTCTTCCAGATAATAGTTCCAACAACACAACCCCAAAGCTGTAGACATCACTTTTTGCTGTCAGCCGACCTGTTCAATAATGAAACCTTCAGCAAAATTTACCATGATATTTAATATACAGAATGACTTCCATACTTCCATCCAATAGAGAGCATTAGCAACATCCCACTTGAACTGAAAACTTCAATTTGATTACTCAGACACTATCCTTCTCTCTTTTATCCACGGAGACTATTCTTCTACTTAAAGGGCTGGCAAATAAGAATAGTACTTTCCATTTTATATTCTTTGTGCTAAGTAATCAGAACAATTAGATTTGGACATTACATTTCTAGAATGCAACTTCAAGTGTTGAATTTTGTTTCTCTTTTCCCTTCTGAATAAAATTTCAATAAAAATAAAAATTAGATTTTCATAAGATCAATTTTCTCCTAAGAAAATATATCCGATCCAATTATTATTTTTTAATAGTACCAATAGTGCTTAACATGGGTATTTTACGGACCTGTAGCAACATATTCAGGTGCGGCATAGCCATGAGTGCCCATGACTTGAGTAGATACATGAGTCCTATCACCAGTAGGACCCGCCTTTGCCAAACCAAAATCAGAAAGCTTAGCATTGAACTCCTGCATCCCCAATGCACAATTAATTTAAATAAATAATGAAATAATGTTTACACAAACTACTTCCAAAGAAATAAAACATCATCCTCTTAATTTAGCATACCGCATCCAATAGGATATTAGAAGCCTTGAAGTCACGATATATGACTTGTGATTTAGCATCATGAAGAAAACAGAGCCCTCTAGCAGCACCAGTGGCCACTTTGATCCTTATTGCCCAAGAAAGTGGTTGTGGCCCTCCTGTGGAACAAAGCATAGCATCGAGGATCACAAACTATTCTCATAGCCACACCTAGAACTTCCATAATATCCTAACATTACATTTGAGAGCCAAACTAAGAGTTATATTAGAAATTATCACTAGCAAACCGGAAGACCTCCTAGAACTCATCTATATTATATTTGAGCCAGAGTGGCTGTTTGAGTGTCAGGCTCAGGACACAGTTTGGAAAAAAAAAAAAAAGTTGAAACAGCAAGAAATTTGAATTTATAATTTCATAACAAACTAAATCAAATTACAATTTTTGTTCTTTCAAGTTCTCCGGGCAGTCTTCAAGAATACTAAGCATAGCGATTAATGACTGCTCATGCAGCCATTCACCCTAGCCCCCATTCAAAGACTTACAAGCTATCCAGTCTCATCCTAGACCCAACTTATGAGTTCTGACCCAATGGTTCCTCCTGAGAGACCTTAAAACTTGACGATGCATTGTCACACCTTCATATTGGGTGGAAAACAGGGTGCTGATATTCTGGCAAATTTGGGAGCAGAGCAGGAAGATCTTCACAACATTTTGAACTTCCCTTGGGTAAATTAATGCCCCTAGTTTTGCCCCTTTGCTGATTTAACAGGGTAATCTATTCCAAAATAGAAGGTGATAGAAAATTGACAGAATTTTCTATGACAAATGCTAACCCTCTGTTTGGATGACAAGAAAACTAAGAAGACATTTGAGATTCTGCATCTCTGCTACTTAGTTTGGATGAACAAGCATGTCAATCTGGCACCATAAACATTTCAGCAGAGATTATTTTTTTTTTTAACTCTTACTTCTCTAAGGAATTAACAGAAAAGACTTCATGTTTCATTATTATGTATGAGCTTAAGAATCCAGTAAGCATAAACATAATTAAAAATACTGGAATGCATAACTTACTTCTAAACAGATGATTCTCTAAGCTCCCTTTAGGCATGAACTCATAGACCAAAAGCCGGTTCTCACCCTCCAGACAGTACCCAATTAGCTTAACCAGATTTGGATGATGAAGTTGACCAAGATAATTAACTTCAGTCTGGAATTGATAAAATATCAGTAATTAGGCCAAGAATAATAAGATTGCAACGAAGAATCTAACCCCCCCCCAAAAAAAAAAAAAAAAAAAAAAGAGATGACGAACAATAAGGAGAGACCTACCAACCACTCCTTGTGCCCTTGGAAGCCCTCAGATTTAAGCTTTTTGACAGCAACAACCATTCCCGATCCGGGCTTTGCAGCTGAAAACGAATGTTCATCAATCCATCCTTTGAAAACATAACCAAATCCTCCCTCGCCAAGAAGACTGTCAGGGCGGAAATTTCTGGTGGCGTTCTTTAGCTCATTGAATGAGAAGGATTTCAAATTTGGAGACGATAATATTTCACCTTCAGACCTTGGATTAGGAAGACTTGAAGCATTGCTCTTCTCACTGAAAGTCTGAATGGTCAGGCTGGAAGGAGCTGATGAACGGCTGGTTTTGCTGGAAAATTTTGAGATTCCTGATCCTGGTAGGGGAAGAAAGAGTTCGTTATAGCACAAACAACATAAGCAGGCCAGTTTCTAGCACATCTCAAGAGTCATCCAATCTTAACCTCATACCTATTTTGGATTATTTCTTAAGTAGAGATATTTTAGTTCAAACTTTTTTTTGATAGGTAAAGTTTTATTGATAGCAAAGATTGAGTACACTAGGCCTATACTAGATGAAAAAAACAATCAAGCTCTAAAGTTCAAACTTTACTATGCCAAAAACATCTTTTTTGCAAAAATTGATCTTAGTACAAAATGCATTATACTCTTATCTCATAATTCCTTTGTTCATTTCCAGGAGGAAGTATAGGTAAACGTAAATAATCAATCATCAATCATCTTATGTAAACCTTTCATCCACCACTTTTTCCAATGCTCAGGGAATCAGAAAGTGTGAGTTTGTTTTTATGGATCTTATCTATCACTTAAAATTCCTTCCAGGTTTTTGTACATAAAATCACAATATTTTTCCCTTAGGTGTCATTTGCTAGCACGTGAATCATTTTGGAGCTTAGACTCACATACTCAATGGCAACCAAGTGTGAAATAAATGTCAAAATGTTTTTATAAATGATTTGAGATCCAAAGCTAAAAGCAAACTAAGAAAATCTTAAAGTACACAGTTAAATTAGATTTTCAAACAGCTCATTTAAAAAATAAAAAAAAAGTCACTTTGCAAGGTAAACCAATAATGAAATAATATACAGATCTCTGGTCAACCAGTTACATAAACTTAAACCTAAACTATATTTGTTAAACAAGAGCTGCAATGCAGAAACACCCAAAAATTCAACACTATTAGAATCACAGATTATCAAAATAAAGCAGATAGATATTATAACACCCAAAGAAACTAAAAACACACTATAATTTCTATCTTAGCCATGATTTAGAACAAAAAACATCTACCATTTCTAAACATTGATAAGCAGAAAATAAAACCAGGGTCAAATCCAAGAGAGAAAAATTTCACATAAAGCCTACCAAAAATTGTTGCTTTGTAAACACCAAGCAAAAAAGCTCAAATATTCAACCCTGGCCACCCCAAATCCAAAAAAACAAAAAAACACCCAAATCAAGTAAAACAGACCCAAAAAGGCACAATTCTAAAACCATAAAGATTCTCATAGAGCCAATCATCCTCCAAGCTTCAAAACCCACCTCACAAAAACACTTGCACATTAGAAAAAACCAATCTTTGATTACATAAAGTCAAGCCAAAGCTTTTAACTACCAAAATAGAATTAACTATAAGTTACCAGAAGTGGCATGGGAGCTCTGAGCTGTATCTACTTTAGCTGAAGAATCTAAGCAGTTGCCCATAGGATATTTTCTCCAAAGAGACTCTGTTTACAAGAAGCACACTTGACAATTTGCTTGCTAATCTTAGCAAAACATCATGGATTTTTATAAATCTTAACAAGAAAAGAAAAATGAAGCAGACAGTTGAATGACCCAGAAGTCTTTACGTGAAGCTAGTTTTGGTTTGTCACTAACTTCGCGAAGATAAGTGAAAAATTAGGTGAAAATAAATGAGAAAAAATGGGTTTTGATCAAAGAATAGGAATAAGGAAGAGGAGAAGAAGGAGAAGGAGAAGAAGGAGAAGGAAGAAGAGTCGAGGAAGGTAACTGGGGAGAAAACACACAGAAAGAAAGAAGGTTTATTTTGGCTTTGTTTTGTTAATGACGCGAGAAGCGCGTGGGGACTACTTGCTCAATGCTCACCATGACGTATGCACCATCACAAGGTGAATTTTCTAAAATACCCCTTAGTTGCTGTCTCGACATGAACCAAAAAAAAAAAACACTTTGACATAATATTATAAAATCGTTGTCCTTTGTTGTCATAGTCTTTTTCTTTCTTTTTTTTCTTTTTTTTTTTTTTTTTTAAATGTCTTGAGCAAAATTGTTAAGGAGGTGACTATTGGAAAAAATCTTCAATATTGAAATAATATTTCATACTTTTACATTAATGCTAGATTTTAGCAATATTTATTCCTCTTATGATTGGTGGTTTTAGTATTAGAGTAATGCTAGAGACACAACTTATTTTACAACCAAATGTTTACAAACTGATGTAGCATCCAAGGTGGAGGTTGTCATATCATTAAAATAATAATGAATTAATCTTTGATGCCACAAAAAGACTTAAGTAAAAGCAAGAATTTATCAAGTGACTTGAGTCATATATTAACCTTATCTCTATCAAAATTTAAGTAGCATTAAGGATAAAGTTAGCAATAATCCTGAAAATGATTAACATGTTATCAGTTGCATACATATAACATTCCTTTTTAGTAGGTTTTTACATTTTTTATATATTGAATATGATATAGTGTTGTAGGTCCCTTATTTGATGAGAGAGAGAGAGAGAGAGAGATTTTATGTAGGTCCCTTATTTGATGAGAGAGAGAGAGAGAGAGATTTTACTAAATCGAGATTACCAAAACCCACCAATAAGTGTGTGATACTATGTATTTTATTTTTCATAAGCTCCAAAACCTAGTTGAATAATGATAATGCTTCAATGGTTTCTTATAAGGGATTAGAATTATATCTAAATAAATTCCTAAAAATTGAAAATATTAATGTCATGTGTGATTCAATTCATATCATTTGACATATTTTTAGAAAAAGCCAAACATGAGACATCGAGTTGATCTTGTTAGTTTGTCTGTCTTTAGTCTTTACTGATAAGTGATGACTACTTCCAACAAATGGAGCACGTTTATATCTAGTCTATGTCTAATGTCAATGACTGAAATGGCCATGTAAATCTTACTAATTTTGTTATTTGTGAATAAATTAAATAATAATAAAATATTTAATTCTATTTTATATTGTAGCCTTGTAGGAAGTCACAAAGAAAAAGAATAAATGCATAACTACCTCTATCTTTTTTTCTTTTTTTCTTTTTTATAAACAGCATAACTATCTCTATCTGATTTGAGAGAAAAAGCATCTATCATAAAACTCAAATTTTATTAATGTAGGAAACAATGCTTTTTTATGGTATCCAGTTATATTATTTCATTTATTTTAAACAACGATACGTTGACTAAATAGTTAAAAATCTGAAATTGTTAGGCATGATACAGCACACATGACAAGTTTAGATTTATACTATTGAATTTTTTAATGCCGTGTTTCCAAATCACAGCACGTTGTTTTTCAGAATTATGCTTAGACGGCAAGTGATTTACTTAGCACCTACTATATGACAAAATGTCATTTTGCTTCAGTGTTTTCACACATTAAAGCAGGCTGTTTTTCAAACTTATGCTTAGACAGGAAGCGATGATTCACTTAGCACCCACAAATTATGAACATAAAATGTTATTTTGCTTCTTTTGAATCAATTAATTTAATCTTTTTACTATGAGTCTTTGGTACTCGAAGAAGTGTGAAAGTGGTGAATCTATTTTATCAAGTCACCTCAAAATGCAAATTAAAAAAAAAAAAAAATAGTAGCAAGCAAAACACACAAACATGCATTTAACAATTCACCATAATGCTAAAGAGTAAAGACAACAAAAATGATATAGTTTTTATTAGCAAAAATAAGTCACCTCAATCATTATGAAGCATATTGTAAAAAATAAACTATATCTTTTTAAAATTATGGCTTGACACAACAAATTTTACAATATTTTAAAATTTGTTGATTGGATTAGATTATGATTAGCATACCATAAAAATAATATAATAACTATCTTAACAATAAGTCAATAATAGTGTCACACTAATCATAATCAATCACATCAACTAATTTTTGTAAAATTGATTGTGTCCGTACCATTTTATTAATTCATGTACTTATAATAGTATATGGTATATAGAAAGTTAAAAGCTTTTAGCCAAAAAAGAAATATAGAAAGTTAGAAACTTCTCCTGTCGATTCTCGTGGAAGACCTTCATCCATCCCCCCATAAAAAGTACCAACAATATTGATAGATAATAAACAATATACTATAACAAGATCAATAAATTAACAGTATAGGGGTATTTTGGAAACAAAATTGGCAGCGTGCCAGCGTCATGCTTGGCTAAGCAAGCAAAAAATAGGAGAAAAGAAAAGCTCCGTCAATTTGGCATAGGGGCCCAGGCCTCCTTTGTCACTACCAGCAACAAAAAAAAAAAGGGGTTGAGGAAGAGGCATCCGGCCAAAGATTGCCCATAGGATAGAATATTAATGCTTGACCAAAATTCTTTCCATGCGCATGTTGGATTCACACTGGGCCTACTCTCACAACGAGTCACGACTCACATAAAGCTAACTCTAAGGTCTGAACAGATTCTTTACAAAATATATATTGTTTTCACTTTATGAGATTTTCTTTTTATTTTAAATGAATAAAATACGTCCATGCTTAGAAGTGAATAAATTCTGTTAATATCTAAATCAATTTTGGAAGATTTTGATTGATTGGACATTTGGCTGGATGTGAGAACATAGGATGCAAAATGTCGTGGTGGCACAGACCAGCGTCAATTGGCTAAGAAATTTTAACCCAAGGAAAAGTTTAGTGGTAAAACTAACAGGGAGTGATATGTACTTTCAAGAAATGTAATTTGTGAGTTGAATATCTTATGATGGCGAATTCCTATCATTTATATCCCATGATGATGAATCCATTAAAATCATCAGATATTAAATCGGTGTATATGAAATAAAAGGACTACAAGTATTTATGGAATTAATCAGAATAAAATTTTAAATATTCATGTTATTAAAAAAGATTATATTATCTCTTATGTCGATTCAATCATTTATGAGAGTCTTTCATAGAATAGGCGTATAAGACAATTAGTACTAAATAGGGTAGGATTTGGACCCCATTATCTCCTAAGTTTTTGCTCTTACTACGACATAGATTGATGCCAAGCGGTTCATGTCTTTTTTTTAGACTTCCATAACCATTCGAACCCCAAAGAAAGAGTGGGATAATCTATACATTTAACCCCAAAGTATTAATGATTTAACAAGAGCTGCAATGGAGAAACACCCAAGAAATCAACACCATTAAAATGACAAAGTAATTAAAGCAGAAATAGATATATTATAAGTTATAATAACACCCGAATAAACTAAAAGCCACCCACCAAAAACTAAAAATAAATAAATAAACTTAAAGCCTAATAGCAAACTAAAGTCTCTATCTTTTTTGATAATACTAAAGTCTCTATCTTGGCCATGATTTAGAAAAACATCAAAGCCCATGGCCATGTGAGTTACCACTTGCCAGGACATCATATAGATTGTGTTACTATTTTTGATAATTATATAGATTCTGTTACTAGAAGTTAGAACAAGTCCACCAAGTCATTTTCTAGGCTTTGCCGTAAAGAAAGGGTCTAGTCAAGTCAACTTGTCATCTCAGAAAAAGTCCATAGAACCACTCTGGTACACACTAATCCTTGGCAATGCCACGTGTTACGTGTTACCCTCTAGTCCTCCAACGTATATATCCTCTGTGGGTAGTACCGTAGTTGTTGTCTCAGTGACTCAGTCTCCATCCATTTGTGAACATCAGTGGGAGGCCACAGCCATTAAAGGCCATAGCCTGATAGTCATATGGCATACATCCATTTTGGATGCGTATAGGCAACCAATTCTTAGGTTAGAAACATGACCTACCCCTCGCGCAATAGATGGTGACCTATGTGTGTGTGGAAGAAGATTTTTTTTTCATTTGAAAACTTCTCCATTTATTCATTTTATGATTCAAATTTTATCTTATATATCTAACCGTGTATATACTGCCACGTCATTTAAAATTTAAATGATGTGTCAGTCTGTACACTGTTAGATCTGTAATATTTAATCTGAATCATATAATGGACCTAGTCCAATACATGTAGATAAGTAGATCAGGTCTTTCTTTGTAATTTATTATTTTTATTTTTATTTTATTTTCTTCTTAGATTGTGTTTAAGACTAAAACCATGTCATTTATTTCCAATAAAACAATTGATGTGAATTTCATTTATTATTCGCAGTTCTCACGCAATGACTTTTGATCTTAACGCTCGTTTAGGAGGAGAAAAATAAGTAGAAATGTATGGAAGGAATTTTTTAAGAATATTCTTTTCATTCCTTTATTTGAAAGTTTAAGTAAAAATGAACACTCATTCTCTTTGTTCCCTCATAAACCCACTTTTTAATTCCTTCCAAAATTGGGAGGAATTAGAAAGAATAGAATGAAATTTAATGAAATTTTGACTGAAATTCTTAGAGTATTATATCCCTTTAATTTTACAAATGTCTTGGAATTAAGGTTATAATAGTAATGTTATTATAAAATCATTAATTTCTCTTCCTTCTGGTTGTATTCCCAAACAAGATTAATGTTCTTTTCCTTTCCATTTATTTTTAATTTATTTATTTCATTATATTCAACCCTTGGCTCAATGGTTAGTACCTAAGGTGCTAGCTACTAACCACGTGGGCAGGGGTTCGAATCTCATCATTGTCGTATGGAGAGGTGACTTAGTGGTAGGAAACCCTCGTGACCCATCACATTTGCGAGTTCGGGAGTTGTAGGTTCGAGTAGTGGTAAGCC
>OU015772.1:25478286-25635165 GCA_907173295.1 Fagus sylvatica
TGAGTTTCTGTCATTAGTGCTTTTTCAGTGCTTGTAATCTGTCTCTATGCACTACGTTTACATGTATTTTATGATTATGTGCCTAGTTCTTCACTGAGAAAAGGTGTACATTTTGTAAGCATCAACCGGTTAAGGTTAATATTGCAGGGCTTCAATCCTAAGCTTTCAGACTTTGGACTGGCTAAATATGGACCCCAAGGTGACCAGTCACACGTCTCCTCAAGGATACTAGGCACCAAAGGCTACTTTGCTCCCGAGTACATTGGGACAGGTATTGCCATTCATGAAACATAAAAATGTTAAAAGGAATAAGGACTCGTAGACATTTGATATAAAAGTGATATTACTCTAATCATAACAGGTTATGTCAGTAGTTGTAAAAAATGTTGTGTCCTTAACATTATATACTTGTATGAACTGATGCTTCTTTATCTTCCAGGGCATTTGATGCTAAAATCTGATATATACAGCTTTGGAGTGGTACTCCTGGAGATCTTTTCTGGATACAGTGCAGTCAAGAAATATCCAGATGTGATGGAGGGTAACCTTGTGCAGTGGGCTAAACCATATCTTAGCAACAAACTACATATCCATACTGTTATTGACAAGAGACTTGGAGAGAGCTTCCCAAGGGAAGAAGCTCAAGAATTTGCTGAGACCATCCTACGATGCCTTAGTTCAAATCCTGAGGACCGCCCAACAATAAGTGAAGTTGTAGCTGATTTAGAGAGACTAGGGAAATTTGTGGGAAGGGGGGCAATCAAAACAAACCCAGAACAAACTTCCCTGGGAAAAAAGGATGGCACATCTGGTAAGCTAAAATTGTTTACAATTACAGATGTTAGCCTTTAGGCCTTAGCTAAAAAGAAAAAAACTGATAATTACATGTATCTAATCCATCCTGGGTTAAATAATTGAAGTGGAAAATAGACTCCACATGATATGTACCTTATATGACCAATAAGCAAGTGGTCACCTCAGTATACAATTTAGGCAAACAAAACAAATTGTAACTAGCATCTGCATAACAAAATAGACCATTAGTTAAGTTGCTATTATTTATACAAGGACATAAATCTCATTTTAAAGAAGTAGTGCACCCCTGGACATTGTTAAACAAGCAAATTAACACAACAAATAAGCTGCATAGCTTCAGGATATACAAGTGGTAACTACCAATTCAATATGACTCAAAATTGTGCAAAGATATATGTCCATACTACATCCCATATGAACAACATAATATGGAAATACAAAATTTACAGATTTAATTTTCTTTGTTCAACGTACTCGAGGAGATTGGCGGTAGGCTGGCAATGGGGATGCACCAGGTGTTAGATTTCGAGGAGAATGGTGTGGACGCATTGGGGATTTTCTGACAGGTGCAACTGTCTGCTGCTCTGATTGGGAGGGTCTGCCTGCATTTTTGGGGTTGTCAAGTTGTTCCAGTGTTGCTAATACCTCTGCCATTCGAGGCCTGCCTTTAGCTTCATTGCTTAGGCATTGTAAAGCAAGGGTGGCAGCCGTGTAGGCTCCTTTCTGGGGGTACTGGCCCTCCAACTTTGTGTCCATAATCCGGAACAATTTTCGTTTATCACCCAAATATGGTTTTGCCCAGTCTACCAGATTCTGCTCAATAACAACTTTTGTCTTATCAACAGCACGTCTTCCAGATAATAGTTCCAACAACACAACCCCAAAGCTGTAGACATCACTTTTTGCTGTCAGCCGACCTGTTCAATAATGAAACCTTCAGCAAAATTTACCATGATATTTAATATACAGAATGACTTCCATACTTCCATCCAATAGAGAGCATTAGCAACATCCCACTTGAACTGAAAACTTCAATTTGATTACTCAGACACTATCCTTCTCTCTTTTATCCACGGAGACTATTCTTCTACTTAAAGGGCTGGCAAATAAGAATAGTACTTTCCATTTTATATTCTTTGTGCTAAGTAATCAGAACAATTAGATTTGGACATTACATTTCTAGAATGCAACTTCAAGTGTTGAATTTTGTTTCTCTTTTCCCTTCTGAATAAAATTTCAATAAAAATAAAAATTAGATTTTCATAAGATCAATTTTCTCCTAAGAAAATATATCCGATCCAATTATTATTTTTTAATAGTACCAATAGTGCTTAACATGGGTATTTTACGGACCTGTAGCAACATATTCAGGTGCGGCATAGCCATGAGTGCCCATGACTTGAGTAGATACATGAGTCCTATCACCAGTAGGACCCGCCTTTGCCAAACCAAAATCAGAAAGCTTAGCATTGAACTCCTGCATCCCCAATGCACAATTAATTTAAATAAATAATGAAATAATGTTTACACAAACTACTTCCAAAGAAATAAAACATCATCCTCTTAATTTAGCATACCGCATCCAATAGGATATTAGAAGCCTTGAAGTCACGATATATGACTTGTGATTTAGCATCATGAAGAAAACAGAGCCCTCTAGCAGCACCAGTGGCCACTTTGATCCTTATTGCCCAAGAAAGTGGTTGTGGCCCTCCTGTGGAACAAAGCATAGCATCGAGGATCACAAACTATTCTCATAGCCACACCTAGAACTTCCATAATATCCTAACATTACATTTGAGAGCCAAACTAAGAGTTATATTAGAAATTATCACTAGCAAACCGGAAGACCTCCTAGAACTCATCTATATTATATTTGAGCCAGAGTGGCTGTTTGAGTGTCAGGCTCAGGACACAGTTTGGAAAAAAAAAAAAAAGTTGAAACAGCAAGAAATTTGAATTTATAATTTCATAACAAACTAAATCAAATTACAATTTTTGTTCTTTCAAGTTCTCCGGGCAGTCTTCAAGAATACTAAGCATAGCGATTAATGACTGCTCATGCAGCCATTCACCCTAGCCCCCATTCAAAGACTTACAAGCTATCCAGTCTCATCCTAGACCCAACTTATGAGTTCTGACCCAATGGTTCCTCCTGAGAGACCTTAAAACTTGACGATGCATTGTCACACCTTCATATTGGGTGGAAAACAGGGTGCTGATATTCTGGCAAATTTGGGAGCAGAGCAGGAAGATCTTCACAACATTTTGAACTTCCCTTGGGTAAATTAATGCCCCTAGTTTTGCCCCTTTGCTGATTTAACAGGGTAATCTATTCCAAAATAGAAGGTGATAGAAAATTGACAGAATTTTCTATGACAAATGCTAACCCTCTGTTTGGATGACAAGAAAACTAAGAAGACATTTGAGATTCTGCATCTCTGCTACTTAGTTTGGATGAACAAGCATGTCAATCTGGCACCATAAACATTTCAGCAGAGATTATTTTTTTTTTTAACTCTTACTTCTCTAAGGAATTAACAGAAAAGACTTCATGTTTCATTATTATGTATGAGCTTAAGAATCCAGTAAGCATAAACATAATTAAAAATACTGGAATGCATAACTTACTTCTAAACAGATGATTCTCTAAGCTCCCTTTAGGCATGAACTCATAGACCAAAAGCCGGTTCTCACCCTCCAGACAGTACCCAATTAGCTTAACCAGATTTGGATGATGAAGTTGACCAAGATAATTAACTTCAGTCTGGAATTGATAAAATATCAGTAATTAGGCCAAGAATAATAAGATTGCAACGAAGAATCTAACCCCCCCCCCAAAAAAAAAAAAAAAAAGAGATGACGAACAATAAGGAGAGACCTACCAACCACTCCTTGTGCCCTTGGAAGCCCTCAGATTTAAGCTTTTTGACAGCAACAACCATTCCCGATCCGGGCTTTGCAGCTGAAAACGAATGTTCATCAATCCATCCTTTGAAAACATAACCAAATCCTCCCTCGCCAAGAAGACTGTCAGGGCGGAAATTTCTGGTGGCGTTCTTTAGCTCATTGAATGAGAAGGATTTCAAATTTGGAGACGATAATATTTCACCTTCAGACCTTGGATTAGGAAGACTTGAAGCATTGCTCTTCTCACTGAAAGTCTGAATGGTCAGGCTGGAAGGAGCTGATGAACGGCTGGTTTTGCTGGAAAATTTTGAGATTCCTGATCCTGGTAGGGGAAGAAAGAGTTCGTTATAGCACAAACAACATAAGCAGGCCAGTTTCTAGCACATCTCAAGAGTCATCCAATCTTAACCTCATACCTATTTTGGATTATTTCTTAAGTAGAGATATTTTAGTTCAAACTTTTTTTTGATAGGTAAAGTTTTATTGATAGCAAAGATTGAGTACACTAGGCCTATACTAGATGAAAAAAACAATCAAGCTCTAAAGTTCAAACTTTACTATGCCAAAAACATCTTTTTTGCAAAAATTGATCTTAGTACAAAATGCATTATACTCTTATCTCATAATTCCTTTGTTCATTTCCAGGAGGAAGTATAGGTAAACGTAAATAATCAATCATCAATCATCTTATGTAAACCTTTCATCCACCACTTTTTCCAATGCTCAGGGAATCAGAAAGTGTGAGTTTGTTTTTATGGATCTTATCTATCACTTAAAATTCCTTCCAGGTTTTTGTACATAAAATCACAATATTTTTCCCTTAGGTGTCATTTGCTAGCACGTGAATCATTTTGGAGCTTAGACTCACATACTCAATGGCAACCAAGTGTGAAATAAATGTCAAAATGTTTTTATAAATGATTTGAGATCCAAAGCTAAAAGCAAACTAAGAAAATCTTAAAGTACACAGTTAAATTAGATTTTCAAACAGCTCATTTAAAAAATAAAAAAAAAGTCACTTTGCAAGGTAAACCAATAATGAAATAATATACAGATCTCTGGTCAACCAGTTACATAAACTTAAACCTAAACTATATTTGTTAAACAAGAGCTGCAATGCAGAAACACCCAAAAATTCAACACTATTAGAATCACAGATTATCAAAATAAAGCAGATAGATATTATAACACCCAAAGAAACTAAAAACACACTATAATTTCTATCTTAGCCATGATTTAGAACAAAAAACATCTACCATTTCTAAACATTGATAAGCAGAAAATAAAACCAGGGTCAAATCCAAGAGAGAAAAATTTCACATAAAGCCTACCAAAAATTGTTGCTTTGTAAACACCAAGCAAAAAAGCTCAAATATTCAACCCTGGCCACCCCAAATCCAAAAAAACAAAAAAACACCCAAATCAAGTAAAACAGACCCAAAAAGGCACAATTCTAAAACCATAAAGATTCTCATAGAGCCAATCATCCTCCAAGCTTCAAAACCCACCTCACAAAAACACTTGCACATTAGAAAAAACCAATCTTTGATTACATAAAGTCAAGCCAAAGCTTTTAACTACCAAAATAGAATTAACTATAAGTTACCAGAAGTGGCATGGGAGCTCTGAGCTGTATCTACTTTAGCTGAAGAATCTAAGCAGTTGCCCATAGGATATTTTCTCCAAAGAGACTCTGTTTACAAGAAGCACACTTGACAATTTGCTTGCTAATCTTAGCAAAACATCATGGATTTTTATAAATCTTAACAAGAAAAGAAAAATGAAGCAGACAGTTGAATGACCCAGAAGTCTTTACGTGAAGCTAGTTTTGGTTTGTCACTAACTTCGCGAAGATAAGTGAAAAATTAGGTGAAAATAAATGAGAAAAAATGGGTTTTGATCAAAGAATAGGAATAAGGAAGAGGAGAAGAAGGAGAAGGAGAAGAAGGAGAAGGAAGAAGAGTCGAGGAAGGTAACTGGGGAGAAAACACACAGAAAGAAAGAAGGTTTATTTTGGCTTTGTTTTGTTAATGACGCGAGAAGCGCGTGGGGACTACTTGCTCAATGCTCACCATGACGTATGCACCATCACAAGGTGAATTTTCTAAAATACCCCTTAGTTGCTGTCTCGACATGAACCAAAAAAAAAAAACACTTTGACATAATATTATAAAATCGTTGTCCTTTGTTGTCATAGTCTTTTTCTTTCTTTTTTTTCTTTTTTTTTTTTTTTTTAAATGTCTTGAGCAAAATTGTTAAGGAGGTGACTATTGGAAAAAATCTTCAATATTGAAATAATATTTCATACTTTTACATTAATGCTAGATTTTAGCAATATTTATTCCTCTTATGATTGGTGGTTTTAGTATTAGAGTAATGCTAGAGACACAACTTATTTTACAACCAAATGTTTACAAACTGATGTAGCATCCAAGGTGGAGGTTGTCATATCATTAAAATAATAATGAATTAATCTTTGATGCCACAAAAAGACTTAAGTAAAAGCAAGAATTTATCAAGTGACTTGAGTCATATATTAACCTTATCTCTATCAAAATTTAAGTAGCATTAAGGATAAAGTTAGCAATAATCCTGAAAATGATTAACATGTTATCAGTTGCATACATATAACATTCCTTTTTAGTAGGTTTTTACATTTTTTATATATTGAATATGATATAGTGTTGTAGGTCCCTTATTTGATGAGAGAGAGAGAGATTTTATGTAGGTCCCTTATTTGATGAGAGAGAGAGAGAGAGAGATTTTACTAAATCGAGATTACCAAAACCCACCAATAAGTGTGTGATACTATGTATTTTATTTTTCATAAGCTCCAAAACCTAGTTGAATAATGATAATGCTTCAATGGTTTCTTATAAGGGATTAGAATTATATCTGTAAGTGGGTTTTTTGTAAATAATAAAAGGAAAGACTAATCAATATTATCAAGGCTTACTCGTCAATCGAATCCGAACATGCCCGAACTGAATATGGAGAGACCCGAACAAGTTGAAGCTGATCCCGAATAACCTGGCTTGAAGTCCGAATATCTTTGAGACACTCCTCCCTGTATAAAAACAATGAGAAAGATCCTCAGATAAACTTGGCTAGCCCCGTAGGGACCAGCCTAAGAACCTCCGATGGTTTTGTTAATAATTCCATAATCAATGTCACACCAATCAGGAAAATAATTCTCTCTGTGTATTTCACTCTTTATTCTTGTATTATGAGGAACCCCTTTTTTAATACCTTCCTCTTGTATTTATACCTCTTATTACTCAAGATATTTTCTCTGTTTCTCCTGTCTTCCTTCTTCCTTCTTTGTCTGATTGCCATTAATGCTTATTAATTACAGCTCATTTGGCCTCGTTTACCCCCCATTTAACTCGTAATGATCCTGACATTAATGCGATATTTTGCTTACATTTAATACGCCTGACTGGTGGCTTGATATTTCGTTTAGCATTAAATACAAGTCATTATGGAATATCTCCACGTGTGGTTTTATATTATTCAGATTTCCAGTAATAAATAATCAAGGGCCCGAACACTTTGTTCGGAAATAATCCCATTCGGTTATGACCGAACAGAAAACGTCACTTCTTATATTTAGTATTATAGTATAAAATATTACCCCTCCAATTACCCCCTGATTTCGGCTTCCTCGGGTAACTCGGAGGGAGCCGGAATCAAGCGTTTGAGTTTCCCCAAAATTGGCATGATAACCCGCCGCCTTCCCTCGCACGTTTCCAAGAAGAATCGAACGGTTCAGCAGTTTGGAGGGAATTTATCTCCCACCCTTTTTAAATGCCAAATAAATATCCACCCCCACTCCTGAGTTATTTACTTTCACGCCCCACACCTCCCTGTCTTATTCTTCAAATCTCCCCGCTGCAGTCGCCTGAACCACTGCAATAAGTCCTCCGTCGCCTTCCCGTTAGGTTTTTCTCTTTACCAAGCTTTCGAAACATCTTGTTAGGATCCTCTTGAAGTTATGGCGAGCAAATTGGCTATGTTAGTGAATACGGAAGAGAGCATGGCTAGGTTTAGGTCTCTCTATCAGATTCCCCCTTCCATTTCCCTCACCTACTGTAATTCGGACGATTTCCCTGTCATAAACAGGGATGAGATTTTGCTTCCGATCATGGCCATAGTAGAGGGTGGTGTTAGGTTCCCCCTCCACTCGTTTCTCATAGACTTCCTACAAACCGTAAACGCCACCCCTTCCCAAATTTCCGTTAACACCTTTAGGATAATCATGGGGGTTATAGCCATTAATCGGCTTTTGGACGTGAACCTAACGATTAGGGAGATCTTGGCCGTTTACCAATATAAATGCCTTGGACCCAAATCAAACACTCTAAGTCACCTGGTCGCTAGGAATGTAAACGAGAAGTTGGTGAACGGTCTTCCCAGCACCAACAAAGGGTTCGAGAAGGATTACCTGAGGGTCGGAGGGGATTGGTGGCCTGGGAGCTCTCGTTGCCGGAGCGAATTTGGACAACCAGGTATGGAACTTTATAAACACCATAAATTAGTTTGTCCGAACAGATTTTCACCGTATCCGAACACTTTTGAACATATTTTCGGGCATTTCAGTCCGCTTTCTCATCATTGGTTCGATGTTGCTTTGCAGATCAGAGAAGGCTCGAATCCGCCAGGAAGCAAGGAGATGCCGAGCTGATTAGGCGGGTTCTTGCGGCAAACATCTGCGTTGATGAGAGAGGAGAACCACGTTCGGCCCCGCTGCTCTTGGGCTACGAACCCCAAGTCAAATCATTCCTTGAAGGGCCCGTAGTGCTCAGATCTGAGGCTGTCGAGATTCCGCCCCGAGCACCATATATTGCTCAGCCAGCGGAGGTTGAGCGGCCCGAAGACTTCCCCGACCGTGTACCTACTGGCCAAGTATACGCAATGGCTACTCCGATCAACCCTTTTGAGGTAATGGGTAAACGATCCACCGTGATCCCGTCAAGAAAGGCAAAAGACAAGGGAAAAGGAAAAAGGAAAGCTCCCGAAGCTCCTAAGATCCTGAAAAGGCCTCTCGAAGAGATCTCGATCACCGAATCCGAGGGCCAACCAATTCCTGAGCGAGTACCATCTCCTGAACCAGCAAGGGGTCAGATATCCGAGGAACCCGAACAGGAAGAGGAGCTGCAACCTCGTAAGAAAAAAGGGAGGAACGAACCCCCCATGATCCCTACGGAGGGGCCTTCCTCTCATGTCTCGGCCTGGGACCCCGCCTTACTGTTCGGAGAACATCCGATTACAGTTCAAGACTCCATTATGGACAATCCCGATAACGAGGTCTCGGGACAAATTGCTCGCGGTCTGGCTTTCGCGACCTGTCTGCCGAAAGATATGAATAAATGGGCTGGTACTCAACCCGGTCCAGCCTTTCGCCATATTACCAAAAATTTGATAACGGTAAGTATTCCCGGATTATTCGCATGATTTTATATATAATTTCTCTTTTTGTTAAATTCTTGGATTCCTTTTGATCTTTACTTGTACACTTTTCCCTATTGTTTAGGCCACTCAGGGTATTATGACCATGGAAGCAAAGTTCTACCGACTGTCCGAGAAACACCAAAAAACCGTGGCCGAACACGAGAAAGTCATGTCGGACACATTGAGAGCCGCCAGTGAAAACCTCAAGAAGTTAGAGGATGAAATCTCCAAAAAGGCGAACCTTATAAAGGAAGCCGAAGAGCGAGCTCGTGCAGAAGGGACCAAACGGTCAGAAGCTGAAGAACGAGCTCGCGCAGAAGGGACCAAACGGTCAGAAGCTGAAGCCGAAGTGGTCAGACTAAATGAGAGAGTGGGAAAGCTAGAGTCTGAATGCATTTCTCGGCTCAACAAAGCTCACCAAGAAGGAAAGAGAGAGGGTGAAGAGAAAGGGATGGAGGAGGGTCTGCAAAAAGGGAAAGCATTGGGAAGAGAGGGAGCTATGGGAGAAGTTGCCACCCAATTTCAACTAGTTTACAATAGTGGGTTCAGACTCGGATGGAAGTCGGCTTTGTATAAAACCGAACATCCTGAGACATCCGAACTATTCCTACGAACTGGCACTCCACTCCCATTCCCGGATGCAGGACTACAAGAGTCTGATGATGAAGGAAGCGAAGAAGCAGGGGTAGATGAAGAAGAAGAAGAAGAAGAAGGAGAAGAAGGACAACAAGGTAAAGAAGGGAAAGAAGGGGAAGAAGAAAAGGAAGACGGAGGAGAACTAGAAGCAAGAGAAGTGGTGGAAGGAGAAGGAAGGAAAGAAGAAGAAGCAGACAAAGAAAAAGAAAGAAAAGAAGGAGAAGGAAGAAAAGAAGAAGAAAAAGAAAAAGAAGAAAGAGAAGCGATAGCAGAAGGAAGTCAACTTCCAGAAGATGATCGGACCGAACCAACAGTGGTTTTGCTAGATGTGGTTGATCTGACCGAGCAGACTTCTACAACTTCCGAACAGCCTCCAAACTCATAAGAACCTTTCTATTTCCTTTTTTTATATTTTGGATAAGGAACTCAGCTTTATGTAATTTTTATCTACATCCGTTCGTCTTTTTATCGAAACCTGGAGATTTAACTTATTGACTAAGTGTTTATTTTGTTGAATTTTAATTTTAATGATAATTAACGGCTTGAATGCGTTCTTATTTTACTCTTCACTGTTACTAATTGCTGCAACTAAGTAGTGGTCATTCATACTATACAACCTAAGGATTATGGATTTATTTAAAACTGTAAAAACATTTATTTATGACTCATTTTCCACTTCTTCTGTTTATGGAACAGTTTTGGAGCCAACATAGGATTTTAGTTTGGTGTAACTTCAAATTCGTAAAACAAAGAAAACTTACCTTGGTCTGATTTTGGAATGTCTAGACTATCTCACATTTTCTGATTAGGATGTTCCTGGCTCACTTATGACACACCCGGAGGAGTGATAAGTGGATCCGAATAGGGACTTGTTTACTTATGACACACCCGAAGGAGTGATAAGTGGATCCGAGTAGATACTCTCAACTTATGACACACCCGGAGGAGTGATAAATGGATCCGAATAGGGACTTGTTTACTTATGACACACCCGAAGGAGTGATAAGTGGATCCGAGTAGATACTCTCAACTTATGACACACCCGGAGGAGTGATAAGTGGATCCGAATAGGGACTTGTTTACTTATGACACACCCGAAGGAGTGATAAGTGGATCCGAGTAGATACTCTCAACTTATGACACACCCGGAGGAGTGATAAGTGGATCCGAATAGGGACTTGTTTACTTATGACACACCCGAAGGAGTGATAAGTGGATCCGAGTAGATACTCTCAACTTATGACACACCCGGAGGAGTGATAAGTGGATCCGAATAGGGACTTGTTTACTTATGACACACCCGAAGGAGTGATAAGTGGATCCGAGTAGATACTCTCAACTTATGACACACCCGGAGGAGTGATAAGTGGATCCGAATAGGGACTTGTTTACTTATGACACACCCGAAGGAGTGATAAGTGGATCCGAGTAGATACTCTCAACTTATGACACACCCGGAGGAGTGATAAGTGGATCCGAATAGGGACTTGTTTACTTATGACACACCCGAAGGAGTGATAAGTGGATCCGAGTAGATACTCTCAACTTATGACACACCCGGAGGAGTGATAAGTGGATCCGAATAAATAATATGTTCGGGATTTGCATCAACAACATACTTCTTTGCTCTGAATAAACTCCCACTTTAATAAAAATACTTCTTCAGGTTACATATATTCCATGGTCTAAGGACCGATTTCCCGTCCAAATCTGTCAACCTGTATGCTCCTACTCCAGCGAACGATGTTACTTGATACGGGCCCTCCCAGTTCGGTCCAAGCTTTCCATCATTAGGATTTCTTGTATTTGCCACCACTTTTCGGAGTACCAAATCCCCAACCTGAAAACTTCTGGGCCGAATATTTTTATCATATCCTCTTTTCATCTGATGCTGATATGAAGCTAACCTGATCGTCGCCATATCTCTTCTTTCTTCCACGAGGTTTAGATCCATCCGAAGACTAGACTCATTCTCATCTATGTCAAACTCCGTGGTGCGAGTGGTCGGCAAACCAACTTCAAGTGGAATCACAGCTTCAACACCATATGCTAATGCAAACGGAGTTTCTCCAGTTGATCTTCTCTTTGTTGTCCTGTGAGTCCACATGACACTTGGTAGCTCTTCAACCCACCTGCCTTTAGCTTCTTCTAATCTTTTCTTTATACCATCCAGAATTACCTTATTCGAAACTTCAGCTTGACCGTTTAGACTGGGGGTATCCCGGGTGAGGAGAAGAAATTCCTGATACCAAGTTCCGAACAGAAGCCTTTGAACAGCTTTCCCTCGAACTGCGTACCATTATCAGAGATAACCGCCCAAGGTATACCAAATCTCGTAATGATGCTCTTCCATAAAAACCGTTTAGTATCCACTTCCCGAATGTGAGAAAGTGGTTCGGCCTCCACCCACTTGGTGAAATAATCCGTTGCCACGATCAAAAACTTCTTGTTTCCCTGGTGCACGAGGGAGAGGGCCCACAATATCCTAAACCCCACTGAGCAAAAGGCCAAGGGGCTGGATAACGGATTGAGCTCCCGAGCAGGTTGATGGATTTTCGGAGCGAACCTCTGACATTTATCGCACTTTCTAACATACCGAACAGCATCACTCTGCATGAAGGGCCACCAGTAACCTTGGGACATTCGCTCGGTGCGCCAAGGATCTACCCCCAGTATGGCTTCCACAGATTCCCTCGTGAATCTCGTAAAGCAAATCATCTACTAAGCTAGGATGTACACACAACAAATATGGTCCTGAAAACGAAGCGTTTATAGAGATTTCCCTCTTTGGATAGCCAATACCTGGGAGCTTTTCTTTTGATAACATTAGCTGCTTTGGGGTCCTGGGGTAAGCAATTGTCCCGAAGATAAGCTATTAGAGGATCCATCCAGCTTGGCTCCATGTTCGTACCGCAAACTCTATCCACTGTATCAATCAGGGTACTCGGGGCACTCAAAACCTTCCACCGTTACTGACCGATGCAAATCGGATTCTAAGGCCGTTGCTAATTTAGCCAATATGTCTGCATGAGAATTATACTCTCTTCTGACCTGCTCTACCTGCACAAATTCAAACTTTGGAAAGCAAAGATTTGGTAATGGAGAGATAAGTCATCATCCGTTCATCTCGAGCAGAATATTCCCCTGAAATATGATTTACCACCAACTGGGAATCACAGAAAACCTGCAACCGATCCGCACCGAGCCGAAGTGCACTTCTGAGACCAATAAGTAAAGCTTCATACTCGGCTTCATTATTTGATGCCAAAAAACCCAATCTCACTGCTTGCTCTAAGATAAGTCCCTCGGGAGAGACTAGCACAGCACCTGCCCCGGCCCCTTTCATGTTGGAAGCTCCATCCACAAACAATTTCCACTCAGATGAATCCCCGATGACACATGGACTCGGAGTATAGTTCGATTCCGTGCTTGCTTCCTTTCCCTGGAATTCGGCCACAAAATCAGCCAGAACTTGCCCCTTTATAGATGTTCGGGGTTTATACTCAACTCCCAAAGATCCCAGATGCACTCCCCACCTTGTAATCCGCCCGGAAAAATCCGAACTATGCATTAACATCTTTAACGGGAGATCAGTGAGGACAGTAACAGTACTGGCCTGGAAATAATGAGGGAGTTTTTTAGCCGCTTGAATCAACGCCAAAGCGGCTTTCTCGAGAGGCAAGTACCTGGACTCCGTCTCGTCCATAGTTTTACTCACGAAGAAGACTGGCCTCTGACCTTCATTAGTTTCCCGTATCAGAACGGCACTCACCGCATGTTCGGAAACAGCTAAATAAAGAAAGAGTGGTTCTCCCGAATAAGGTATTGAGAGGCATGGGGGTGAGGAAAGATAGGCTTTTATGCCTTCAAACGCAGCCGAACAATCCTGATCCCACAAAAACTTCCCTCCTCTTTCCCAAAAGCTGAAAGAACGGGCGGCACCTATCAGCCGAACGAGAAATAAACCGACCCAAAGCTGCGACCATTCCCTGTCAAGCGTTGGACCTGCTTGGCGTCTTTGGGAGGTTGAAGACTCAACAAGGCTGAGATTTGATCCGGGTTAGCCTCCACCCCATTGTAACTGATCATATGGCCCAAAAACTTTCCTGAGCTAACGCCGAACAGACACTTTGTAGCATTAAGTCGCAACTTAGTAGCTCGGAGAATTTCAAGAACCTCCCTCAGATCCTCTACATGACTTGTTTTCTTCTTACTCTTTATCAGCATATCATCTATATAAGCCTCCACAGTGTTCCCGATCAAGTGTCCGAACATACCGGTCACCATTCTTTGATATGTTGCCCCGGCATTCTTCAAACCAAAGGGCATTACTCTATAACAGTAGACTCCTTTAGGTGTAATAAAAGCTGTCTTCTCTTGATCCGAATGGGCCATCGGAATTTGGTGATAACCCTGGAAAGCATCGAGGAAACTCATCCTTTCATGTCCTGAAGCCGAATCCACTAACTGGTCTATTCTGGGAAGAGGGAATGGATCCTTCGGACAAGCTCGGTTCAAGTCAGTAAAATCCACACATACCCTCCATTTCCCATTCTTTTTCCTGACCACCACAGTATTGGAGAGCCAAGTTGGGTATTGTACTGACCGAATGGCGTTAGCCTCCAGCAACCTCTCTACTTCCTTTGCAACTATCTCGGCCCGTTCGGGGGCTAACTTCCGACGCTTTTGACTTATTGGCTTTGCATCACCGGATATATTTAGTGAATGACAAGCGAGATCTGGGCTCACCCCAGGAGCTTCATAAACAGACCATGCAAAAACGTCTCGGTATCCCATAAGGAGGGTAACCAACCCTTGTCTATCATTCACAGACAAATTTGTTCCTACTAAGAAATAAAATTCAGGTTCAGAGGGATCAAAATATACCTTCTCGGGATCTTTTTCTGCCGCAAGCTTCTCTGTCACGGCAGCAGGTGCCTGTAATTGTCATGAAGCCTTGGTAGGGTGTTCATCCTCCGGACCCTTTTGTGTTACAGCAGCTAAAACGCACTGCTTTGCTGTCACCTGATCACCATTTATTTCCATGACTCCTTCTTCAGTTGGGAACCGCAGCTTCTGGTGCAAAGTTGATGGGACAGCTTTCATTCGGTGCAGCCAGTCTCTTCCCACGATTGCATTATATGGGGAGGTGCCACGAACCACTATAAATTCCGTTTGCAAACTAATCGGTCCAGCTAGTATGGGAAGTGTTGTTTTTCCCATTGGAATTGTCGACTCTCCTGTAAAGCCGAACACAGGTGTGGTGAAGTTCGCCAAATTCGCCTCTTCTAGACCCAACTTCTCATAAAGGCCTTTATACATGATTTCGGCGAAGCTACCCTGATCTACCAGGACTCTTTGAACGTCATAGTCCCCAAATCTAAGGGTTATGACAAGAGGGTCGTTATGGGGCATCTGAACATCCGCCAAGTCTTCATCTGAGAATGAGACGACTTGATGCGCGGAAGATACGGGAGTTCCCGAACAGGAAGTCAAGACAAAATGGGCATAATCTATTATTCCATAACTCCGCCTAAGATGTGACGCTTTTTGCATATCAGACCGAAAAGATGTTGGCAAAACAGAGCTACACAACGGATTGTGAATGACATGAATGACGCCAGCTGGAGCAGGCCCCTGTGTTCCCGAACGACTGATACCGGCTCCTCGGGCCTTACTCGCAGTAGGAGTTGATTCAACATAATCTGAAAGATGCCCGGCCGCCACTAACTGCTCCAAAAGAGTTTTGTACTTGTGGCAGTTCTCGGTCACATGTCCCTTATCTCGATGGTAGAAACAATAAAGATTCTGATTCCGAACCGCTGGATCTCCAATAAGCTTAGAAGGCCACACAAAGAAGGGCTTGCCCTTGATTTTATCCAACAAGCGATGAATAGGCTCCTTAAAAACCGTGTGAAAGGCTTTATACGAAGGCGCGGCATAGCTGGTCGGTGCCGAACGTGCCTTAGGAGCTTGAGCCTGTTCGAACTGGAGGTCTAGAGACAGGTGGTGACACAGGGACCTCTGAAACCACTGCATTAGTATTACCTCCGTCTTCTTCCACTCTGACAAACCGTTCCACACGATCCATCAGCTTCTTAAGAGTCGTGGGGGGACGCTTAGTCAAGGATTGACGTAGTCCAGTACTGGGAGGCAAACCTAATTTGAAAGCTTGAAGGGCTGTATCCTCTGCACATGCATCGATGTCATTATAAGTTTCCCAGAACCTCGCCGAATAATCTTTGAGTGATTCATTTGGTACCCAGCCTGATTACCATAAGTGTATCCAAGCCCCTAGATCTCCGGCTATTCGTTATGAACCTTCCCACGAATATTTCAGCCATCTGACTCCAAGACCCGATTGAACCTCGCTCAAGCTGGTTGAACCATCTGAGTGCTACCTCTCCCAGACTAGAAGGGAATATCCTGCACATCAAAGGGTCTCTATAACGCCATAAGGCCATCCTATGATGATAATGGTCTATATGGGCGACAGGATCTGTTCGGCCATTATAGGTTTCAAGACGAGGTGCAGTGAACCTCTCTGGCAGTTCGGCAGACTCTATTTCATCAGTAAATGGAGAGGATGATATTAAATCTAAGGCTTTCCAGACTGCTTCTTGCTCCCCACGCCTTACCTTCTTCCTCGGCACTGTCGGAGGTAAAAAACCCTTATTACGAGGTTCATTATGAGGTGCATCCACCTGTTTATCTGGTCGGCCCTCTTTCCTCCTCATCTCCCGAAGAGTAGCGGAAGTTTCGGCCGAACTCACAGCCTTCTCCTTTACCGAAGGGCTTTCTGCCCAACCTTCATGATGGGCACTACGTGACGCCTCTCCTTGTTCATCCTTATGGAAATTCTTCCTCTGCCTTTCTTTTGCTATGGACATATCCCGAGCTGCCTTCTTCAAAGAATCGACCTCCTGGCGGAGTGCTGCGATCACTCTTTCACTGTCATCTGCTCGCGAAGCTGCGGAAGGGGACTGTACTAATGATCTCTGGATTTGTGGACGTGTTACCTCTACAGAGCCTTCCCCCCGACCTTCTGTTCGCTGATCATCCATATGCCTATAAAGCTTGGTGTGTTTGGAGGAGGATGCAACTGAGACAGCAACCCGAGTATGCTCAGTGGGCTTGTAAGATGACTCTGTTGAGGTTCTAGGACATGAGGGTGCCGGAGCCTGCCCTACTTGTGATCCCGCGGGTCTTGATCGTTCAGGAATTTCCAGCTGACGTCGTGACGGCCCTGAAGCCTGTCGGGCTGGAGATGGTGCGGGTCTAGGATTGTTCGGGAATTTCCCGCTGACGTTGTGATGGCCCTGGAGCCTGTCGAGCTGGAGATTCGGCGGGCCTGGAGGGCCCTGGAACTGAGCGTGGCATGATCGATGAAACGGATTGGACCGAGCAATATTAAAGAGCCTTCCCACAGACGGCGCCAATTGTAAGTGGGTTTTTTGTAAATAATAAAAGGAAAGACTAATCAATATTATCAAGGCTTACTCGTCAATCGAATCCGAACACGCCCGAACTGAATATGGAGAGATCCGAACAAGTAGAAACTGATCCCGAACAATCTGGCTTGAAATCCGAATATCTTTGAGATACTCCTCCCTGTATAAAGACAATGAGAAAGACCCTCAGATAAACTTGGCTGGCCCCGTAGGGACCAGCCTAAGAACCTCCGATGGTTTTGTTAATAATTCCATAATCAATGTCACACCAATCAGGAAAATAATTTATCTCTGTGTATTTCACTCTTAATTCTTGTATTGTGAGGAACCCCTTTTTTAGTACCTTCCTCTTATATTTATACCTCTTATTACTCAAGATATTTTCTCTGTTTCTCCTGTCTTCCTCTTCCTTCTTTGTCTGATTGCCATTAATGCTTATTAATTACAGCTCATTTGGCCTCGTTTACCCCCCATTTAACTCGTAATGATCCTGACATTAATGCGATATTTTGCTTACATTTAATACGCCTGACTGGTGGCTTGATATTTCGTTTAGCATTAAATACAGTCATTATGGAATATCTCCACGTGTGGTTTTATACTATTCAGATTTCCAGTAATAAATATCAAGGACCCGAACACTTTGTTCGGAAATAATCCCATTCGGTTATGACCGAACAGAAAACGTCACTTCTTATATTTAGTATTATAGTATAAAATATTACCCCTCCAATATCTAAATAAATTCCTAAAAATTGAAAATAAATGCATGTATTAATTCATATCATTTGACATATTTTTAGAAAAAGCCAAAATACTCGAGTTGACTGTAGGTCGTCTTTAGTCTTTACTGATAAGGAGACTATTCCAACAAAACACCATATCTTCTATGTCTAATGTCAATGACTGAAATGGCCATGTAAATCTTACTAATTTTGTTATTTGTGAATAAATTAAATAATAATAAAATATTTAATTCTATTTTATATTGTAGCCTTGTAGGAAGTCACAAAGAAAAAGAATAAATGCATAACTACCTCTATCTTTTTTTCTTTTTTTCTTTTTTATAAACAGCATAACTATCTCTATCTGATTTGAGAGAAAAAGCATCTATCATAAAACTCAAATTTTATTAATGTAGGAAACAATGCTTTTTTATGGTATCCAGTTATATTATTTCATTTATTTTAAACAACGATACGTTGACTAAATAGTTAAAAATCTGAAATTGTTAGGCATGATACAGCACACATGACAAGTTTAGATTTATACTATTGAATTTTTTAATGCCGTGTTTCCAAATCACAGCACGTTGTTTTTCAGAATTATGCTTAGACGGCAAGTGATTTACTTAGCACCTACTATATGACAAAATGTCATTTTGCTTCAGTGTTTTCACACATTAAAGCAGGCTGTTTTTCAAACTTATGCTTAGACAGGAAGCGATGATTCACTTAGCACCCACAAATTATGAACATAAAATGTTATTTTGCTTCTTTTGAATCAATTAATTTAATCTTTTTACTATGAGTCTTTGGTACTCGAAGAAGTGTGAAAGTGGTGAATCTATTTTATCAAGTCACCTCAAAATGCAAATTAAAAAAAAAAAAAAATAGTAGCAAGCAAAACACACAAACATGCATTTAACAATTCACCATAATGCTAAAGAGTAAAGACAACAAAAATGATATAGTTTTTATTAGCAAAAATAAGTCACCTCAATCATTATGAAGCATATTGTAAAAAATAAATTATATCTTTTTAAAATTATGGTTTGACACAACAAATTTTACAATATTTTAAAATTTGTTGATTGGATTAGATTATGATTAGCATACCATAAAAATAATATAATAACTATCTTAACAATAAGTCAATAATAGTATCACACTAATCATAATCAATCACATCAACTAATTTTTGTAAAATTAATTGTGTCCGTACCATTTTATTAATTCATGTACTTATAATAGTATATGGTATATAGAAAGTTAAAAGCTTTTAGCCAAAAAAGAAATATAGAAAGTTAGAAACTTCTCCTGTCGATTCTCGTGGAAGACCTTCATCCATCCCCCCATAAAAAGTACCAACAATATTGATAGATAATAAACAATATACTATAACAAGATCAATAAATTAACAGTATAGGGGTATTTTGGAAACAAAATTGGCAGCGTGCCAGCGTCATGCTTGGCTAAGCAAGCAAAAAATAGGAGAAAAGAAAAGCTCCGTCAATTTGGCATAGGGGCCCAGGCCTCCTTTGTCACTACCAGCAACAAAAAAAAAAAGGGGTTGAGGAAGAGGCATCCGGCCAAAGATTGCCCATAGGATAGAATATTAATGCTTGACCAAAATTCTTTCCATGCGCATGTTGGATTCACACTGGGCCTACTCTCACAACGAGTCACGACTCACATAAAGCTAACTCTAAGGTCTGAACAGATTCTTTACAAAATATATATTGTTTTCACTTTATGAGATTTTCTTTTTATTTTAAATGAATAAAATACGTCCATGCTTAGAAGTGAATAAATTCTGTTAATATCTAAATCAATTTTGGAAGATTTTGATTGATTGGACATTTGGCTGGATGTGAGAACATAGGATGGAAAATGTCGTGGTGGCACAGACCAGCGTCAATTGGCTAAGAAATTTTAACCCAAGGAAAAGTTTAGTGGTAAAACTAACAGTGAGTGATATGTACTTTTAAGAAATGTAAGTTGTGAGTTGAATATCTTATGATGACGAATTCCTATCATCTATATCCCATGATGATGAATCTATTACAATCATCAGATATTAAATCGGTGTATATGAAATAAAAGGATTACAAGTATTTATGGTGTATATGAAATAAAAGGACTACAAGTATTTATGGAATTAATTAGAATAAAATTTTAAATATTCATGTTATTAAAAAAGATTATATTATCTCTTATGTCGATTCAATAATTTATGAGAGTCTCTTTCATAGAATAGGCGTATAAGATAATTAGTACTAAATAGGATAGGAACTGGACCCCATTATCTCCTAAGGTTTTGCTCTTACTACGACATAGTTTGATGCCAAGGGGTTCATGTCTTTTTTTTAGACTTCCATAACCATTCGAACCCCAAAGAAAGAGTGGGATAATCTATACATTTAACCCTAAAGTATTAATGATTTAACAAGAGCTGCAATGGAGAAACACCCAAAAAATCAACACCATTAAAATGACAAAGTAATTAAAGCAGAAATATATATATTATAAGTTATAACACCCGAATAAACTAAAAGCCACCCACCAAAAACTAAAAATAAAAAAATAAACTTAAAGCCTAATAGCAAACTAAAGTCTCTATCTTTTTTGATAATACTAAAGTCTCTATCTTGGCCATGATTTAGAAAAACATCAAAGCCCATGGCCATGTGAGTTACCACTTGCCAGGACATCATATAGATTGTGTTACTATTTTTGATAATTATATAGATTCTGTTACTAGAAGTTAGAACAAGTCCACCAAGTCATTTTCTAGGCTTTGCCGTAAAGAAAGGGTCTAGTCAAGTCAACTTGTCATCTCAGAAAAAGTCCATAGAACCACTCTGGTACACACTAATCCTTGGCAATGCCACGTGTTACGTGTTACCCTCTAGTCCTCCAACGTATATATCCTCTGTGGGTAGTACCGTAGTTGTTGTCTCAGTGACTCAGTCTCCATCCATTTGTGAACATCAGTGGGAGGCCACAGCCATTGAAGGCCATAGCCTGATAGTCATATGGCATACATCCATTTTGGATGCGTATAGGCAACCAATTCTTAGGTTAGAAACATGACCTACCCCTCGCGCAATAGATGGTGACCTATGTGTGTGTGGAAGATTTTTTCTCATTTGAAAACTTCTCCATTTATTCATTTTATGATTCAAATTTTATCTTATATATCTAACAGTGTATATACTACCACGTCATTTAAAATTTAAATAATGTGTCAGTCTGTACACTGTTAGATCTGTAATATTTAATCTGGATCATATAATGGACCTAGTCCAATACATGTAGATAAGTAGATCAGGTCTTTCTTTGTAATTTATTATTTTTATTTTTATTTTATTTTCTTCTTAGATTGTGTTTAAGACTAAAACCATGTCATTTATTTCCAATAAAACAATTGATGTGAATTTCATTTATTATTCGCAGTTCTCACGCAATGACTTTTGATCTTAACGCTCGTTTAGGAGGAGAAAAATAAGTAGAAATGTATGGAAGGAATTTTTTAAGAATATTCTTTTCATTCCTTTATTTGAAAGTTTAAGTAAAAATGAACACTCATTCTCTTTGTTCCCTCATAAACCCACTTTTTAATTCCTTCCAAAATTGGGAGGAATTAGAAAGAATAGAATGAAATTTAATGAAATTTTGACTGAAATTCTTAGAGTATTATATCCCTTTAATTTTACAAATGTCTTGGAATTAAGGTTATAATAGTAATGTTATTATAAAATCATTAATTTCTCTTCCTTCTGGTTGTATTCCCAAACAAGATTAATGTTCTTTTCCTTTCCATTTATTTTTAATTTATTTATTTCATTATATTCAATTAATGTTCTTTTCCTTTCCATTTATTTTTAATTTATTTATTTCATTCTATTTAATTCCTTTATAAACTCTCTAACTAAACATGAAAGTTGGTTCATTAGCCTTTTTATGGGCTTCATTAGCCATTTTCTCGTGAATAAAAAGCCTTGGGCCTAGCGTGTGCTTTTTCCACGGATCACCACTTTAGTGTTTAACCCGACCCAAACTACCCTCATGTTAAAGATCCAGCATCAAAATTCATTGAGCCAAATTTGGGCCTTGTCCACGGCTTCACCTTTCAATCTCCGTCACCGGAAAACATATTTCGCTTCGTATTGTTCCAGCATCACAATGAACGAATCTGAAGGGCAAAACGGTAAAAAGGAGAAGATCGGAACGAGAGGGAGGGCCTGCGTGGTGGTACTGGGAGACCTCGGTCGTAGCCCTCGGATGCAGTATCATGCTCTTTCACTTGCTCGTCAGGTTTTTTTTTTTTCCTTCAAATTTATAAAAAAGAAGAAGTTTAGTTCATTGAAAATTAATTGAAGGTGAAATTTTTCTTTTTATTTTACAGGCATCTCTAGAAGTGGACATTGTTGCATATGGAGGTACACTTTTCTATTCTATGGAAATAAAATTAAAATGTGCCATATTGTTTCTTTTTAAGTTGAAACATTTCGTTTATTCATGCAGATATTGAACATTTGAGGTGTCATTATATGTGATTCTTTAGCATGTTGTAATAATTGTATAGAACTTTTTATTTCTTATATTTTTGGACCTTGGTGTAACTAATATTTGTGGTTGAAACTAACTTTAATAATTAATGGAGGTGTAAACTTATAATCTATAAATCACAGAACCTTATTGTAATCTCAAATGTTATAGCTCATTGTCTAGAAGAGAATCTCCATGGCCAAGAGCCTTGTAGCTTAATTGGCACCTTTTGGTATACTTTTTTTTATTTTTTATCAGTAAGTAAGAAATTTATTGCAAGAGAGAAAAAACAAATGTACACAGGGAGTGTACATAACAGAGAATACAGCTCAAGCAATACAAGAATCTAGAAAATCGAAAACAGAAGAGAAGGACACTACTCTAGTGGCCTTAGACCAGTCCATAAGAGTTCGAAGAACTGTCCCTTTGACTTCTATCAGATTTCTCTCCATCCCCTCAAAACTTCTAGCATTTCTCTCCCACCAAAGACACCAAAACACGCAAAGAGGGACCATGTCCCACAACTTCCAAATCCTGATGCTATGGCAGCTATCCCCCAGCAAGATAAGAGATCTAGAACCCCACTTGGCATCACCCATTGGATGCCGAAGATGTTAAATATGAAAAGCCAAACCTCCCTTGCAGCCGAGCAGTGCATTAGCAGATGAGAGATAGACTCACCACTCTCCTTACACATGCAGCACCAATCAAGCACAATAACATGCCGTCTCCTCAAATTATCAGTGGTGAGAATACGCCCCAAAGCAGCAGCCCAAACAAAGAATGCCACACGCGGAGGGGCACCAGTTTTCCAAATCTGCTTCCAAGGACCCAAATGGCCAGCAGAAGGAAAAAGAAGGTTATAATAAGACTTCACCTGGAAACCATCTTTTGAATGCCCCCTCCAACACATTCTATCCTCCCCATGACCTTTTGGCATACTCTAATGGAGATATCCAAGTTTCAAATCGCCCCTCACCCAACTATCGAATTATCAAAAAAAAAAAAATTGAGAATTGCTATATGCATGTGTATTTTATTTATATGTTAGCTCATGTTTTAAAATCCGCTTGGTTAATTTTGGATTTCAGAATATTGTGCTGTATATGGAATTTCTCGATAATTGGTTCTGGCGGGTGGGGTCAGTTGCCCGTAGGTCTTATTGCCTAGAGGCGAGTCCAAAGGGCTCTTCTTTAGAAAGGTTCCCTACGTTATCAAAAAAAAATATGGAATTTCTCTCCTAGGCCACTATTTATCTGTTTTTTTTTTTTGGTTTTTTGGATGCTAAACTGAAAGACTTTTGGTGAGTATTTAGTTATCTATGAATTCTCCTATCTGTTTTCCCTCAGGGGTTTAGGGGTTTTTCAGTCAAGCTGTTACTAAGTGTGCTGCTTTAACCACAATTTTGAATGTTTGAATAGGTTCTGTGCCCCACATTGCAGTTCTACGTCACCCTTCCATACATATTCACACAATGGTATTGTGGTGGAGAGATATTTCAATATTTTATTAGACTGGGGATTTCTTTTCTATCATTTCATTTTAATTATTTATTGTATTTGTTTTGAATTTGCAGACACAATGGCCAAAAATCTTTCAAGATTTACCGAGGATATTTCGTCCCATAATGCTTTTGCTCAAGCCATTAGTTCAGTTTATCATGCTTCTCTGGTTTCTTTGTCTAAAGATACCTTGCCCTGATGTTTTTATCATGCAGGTGAGCCCTCATGTTTCATTTTGAGAGTTTTGCATTTCTTATTTAACAACTTTGTGGCATATATAGTCTTAGTGATCTTTTATTGTTTTGGCCAAAAAAATTGTCTATTGATTGTTATTGTATTTACTTCCCTATTGAAATTCTTTCATCTTTTTATTTTTGTGTGCTTATGCGGTATATGAAAGAATCCTATATGGATAAAAGTATTTCTTAGCAAAAATTTAGTATTAACTTTTCTTAATTGTTGCAATCTGTCCTGAACAATAGGGAAATGTGCATCATAAATTCAAAATTCTGCAATCAACACCCTAATTTGAGAACAATTTGCAATGTCCATCCCACTATCCAAATTAGTTTCTATACTAACATAGTAGTGGATAACTATCTGCTAGTTTTGATAATTGAGATATCAATTTGGATCGTAGGGTGGGAATTACAATTTCTAAATGAAGCCAAATGATATTCTTCAAAAAAAAGTCCTCAGAATTTTCAGTAATCTATTGTCATAATGGTTGGACGAGGGATTGTGATAACTAAACGATTTGTTTCCAGAAGAGTTTGCAGGAGTAATTTTTTATTTTTTATTTGATAAAATGCAGGAGTAAGTTTTTGTCAGTCATAACATAGAATGAGATGTTTTTATACCTGATTGTATCAAGTGCTATGATACACCTTCCTTCTAGTGATTACTAGAAGTGTTATGTGCAAGTACACGATTTAGGTGAAGGCACTTTGTGCAAACTCTATGAATTGTTTTTCCTGGATGGTTTTACTGATCTAGGGCGGTTCATAGTTGACTCTTTAAACTTTCCGGTGATTCTGAAGGTTGTGGGTTTATGTTTGAAGAATAACAGACTATTTTGGCACATGCTACAGAAATTTTGGTGGAACATCACCACGGGCACATTTAGTTATTGCTTGAATCATGGAGTATCTGGAGCAATTTCATTGTTGTATATCATGAAGATGGATGGATAAATTGGGAATAATCTCATTTTGGTTCCTTTGTTCTTGTTAATCATGTAGTTCATTAAAATCCCCCGTCTTTAATTTTTGTACACTTGTTTATATATTTTGTATATGTCTCAATCTGTGTGTGTCTCCTGGATTCTTGAGTTCTTGAATTTTTACTTTTAATTTATGTCTTAGTATTCTAATAATTTGAGCTCTAATGCTTTATTGCTTCTGTAGAATCCTCCTTCTGTTCCAACCTTAGTGGCTGTAAGATGGGCAAGCTCACTTAGGCATTCTGCGTTTATAATTGATTGGCATAATTTTGGATATACACTACTCGGTTTATCCCTTGGGATAAATAGTCGCTTTGTCTCTGTATATCGCTGGTACTAATTGAGTTGTATCCGTGCTTTTGTTTATGATGTCCTTTTTTAGCTGTACAATTTTTGTAACTTTTGGTCGTGTTCTTAGGATTGAGAAGCGTTATGGGAAGATGGCAGATGGTTCCTTATGTGTAACAAAGGCAATGCAACATGAATTGGCTCAAAACTGGGGGATAAAGTAAGAGGGTCAGCTCAAAAGTTCACAATTTTTTTTATTCCTTTATAAAATTTTATTCTAAAGTATACTAATGGTGAATATCATGTTTTCTTCTTGTCAAATTGATAGAGCTACAGTCTTATATGATCAACCACCTGAGTTTTTCCACCCTACTTCACTTGAGGAAAAGCACAAGGTGAAGCAATTATTTCTTTGTATACCTTCAACGATAAACTGATTCATCGATTCTTTATTTAAAGGATCTTTGAAGTAGACATCTAGTATACTCTATTGGCTTCCTTTTGTATGATTCTTTTTTGGGTTAATAAAATTGTTATTACCTATAAAGAAAGTATTTCTTTGTCTGCTTGTCTAACATGTGGATCACTTGTAGTTGTTTTGTAGACTAGATAAAAATCTCCGTCAGCCTCTTGGATTAGGGGATTGTGTTAGTGGTGGTACGTGTAACTTTTGACTATATCTGTTATGCGATTTTCATTGTGGTTTAGTGGATAAGATTCTTTTGATCAAGTTACGCACTTCCTTGCAGGAAGTTTAGGAATGGGGAACTATGAGCTAAATGAGACTCTGTTTACTACCCAGGTTGGCACTGACATTTTCTTGAAGCCAAATAGACCAGCACTTGTTGTAAGCAGCACCAGCTGGTGAGCTCCTCTTCCTTTTGATGAATTTATTGATCTTGTAAACTCTGAATATGTTTTGCCATATTCTTTGGATTTGGTTTGGCATGTCCAGTTATTATGTTAATTGGTGCTTCTTCGGCAGCATTCACTTCATCAGCTGCCATGGTTATGTGACTTCTAAAAAGAAAAAATTGATAAATAATGAATATTTTTTTTATTGAAAATAGAAGAGAAACCTCATGTACACAGGGATATGTAGAGGGTTCCCCTAAATAATAACTTGATCATAGAATTGCATACAAACAGACGGAAGTGATATTTGGAAGGCTATTCTCAATATTTAATGTGGTGTATTTGGAGGGAAAGGAATGGGCAGATATTTGAGGGAAGGGAGACATTGGTTGGGGGATTGAAGAATGTATTTTTAAGGACTCTTCACGTGTGGACCAAGGCTATGAATCCTTCTTCTTTCTCAAGTCTCTTTGATTTTTTAGATATGCTATATTCTAGAACTTAATTTCTTTAGGTACTATTGGCTTTACTCTTGTATACATCCTGTGTACTAAGGTACTACTCCTTGTTCTTTTCTCACTAATGAAACTGTTTATTATTTATCAAAAAAGAATTTCATACGAAAAAAAAATAGCTAAATCTATGACCGAATGCGTATCATTTGGACCAAGAGTGCGGGACCACTCAATCAACATTCTCACACATGATGATTTCAGTACTGGAATTGAGTGCTTCACACCATTAAATGTATGGTCGTTGCTCTCCCTTTATTTTACCTACATTAAGCATAAAGGGATTACATTCCAAACAAAAGAACTCTGACAGTTACCAAACCAGTTTCTCCATATGAAGAGAACATCCCCAATCCTTTTCGGCGTCAATCAATGAGCCCCAAACTTAGTTAGAACAAAAGACCATAGGTTCTGGGCTACTTCACAATGGATTAACAAATGGTCTATGGTTTTGCCACTACATTTGCTTATGCAACACCAATCCATCAAATAACCCCCCCTTTAATAAGATTATTAACCAAAATAAGTTTCCCTTTTAATAAGATTATAACCTATTTTCTTTTTTCTTTTTCCTGTGGTGCTGTCTCAACAAAGAAAGCAACTTCTTTGGAGCCTAGTATGCCAGATACTCTTCCAAGGGAAGCTCGTACCATTGGAACCTCTTAGAAAGAGCAAACATCGAACTTACCATTATTATTCCCTTTATGGGTGTTGCATAACATTTCTGATTACTAATAAGAAAAAGGAAAGGGTATTTCAAAACACCCACATCTGAAAGTTTATTTTCAGATAAATTTATGATGGCAACTATAGATTTTTTGGAAGAATGAAACTGTTTTTTCCCCAGGACCCCGGATGAGGATTTTGGTATTCTCCTGGAGGCAGCAGTAATGTACGATAGACGTGTTGCTGCAGTATTAGATGAAGATGATTCAACCAATGAAGAATTTCTCTGGAAGGAAATCTCTGATGGAAAGGAATACTTGTACCCGAGGTTGTTGTTCATCATTACAGGTAATGATGTATATATATATGTGCAAGTGTGCACACACACACTCAAATATATATAAAAGAAACATCATTTTTTATGTAAACACCTTTTGACTTGGGATCTATTTTTCATGAAGGTAAAGGGCCTGAAAAAGAAAAATATGAAGAGAAGATAAGGAGGTTACACCTCAAACGTGTGGCATTTCGTACTATGTGGCTGTCAGCTGAGGATTACCCATTGCTCTTGGGTAGGTTCTTTATTCATTGTTCCTTATTCTGTTCTTTGACTTTCTTCCAGTAAGCTTTTAAATGTCAACATATTTGCTATATTCACAGGATCAGCCGACCTAGGCGTATGTCTGCACACTTCCTCTTCAGGGTTAGACCTTCCAATGAAGGTAAATGATTGTCTATTTCCTGTTATAAGGTATAAGATAAAGCTATATCGAGGACATTAAGAATATTTTTGTAAGAACATAAGCAATCTTTTACTTAAACAAATATTGTCTTTGTTAGCGTTACTATTGTTATTATTATTATTTTTCAATATTAGCATAAGGGTATCCTTTTAATTTTGTTATATCATTCTAATATAAATATGTGCTAAGGTAAAGGATTGATTGATTGAAGCCTAAACCTTTTCTCTAATCTCTCTCTCTCTCTCCTATTCATTCTATTCACTGGGTGTTACCTAAGACGGTGGCTGCGGCTCTTATTCGGGTGGCAGAATTGGTTTGGGAAGCACTCCTTGGGTGTTTGGAACATTGTGCCCCTATGCTTGATGTGGTTAGTGTGGAAGGAACGTAATAGCCGTGCTTGGTCTTTGCTCTTCCGTACACTGTTTGCTTGGTCTCATGTGGGGTCTTACACATAGTGATTCTTTTATAGATTTCAAACCTTCTCTCAAATTTAGTGCATAATTCTTTGTAATTATTTTAGGCTATTTCTTGTTCATAATCATGAACATGACATAACCTTTTTCTTCAATAAAATACCATTATTTATAAAAAAAAATCTAAAAAGTAACGATGTTGTCTATCAGGTTGTGGATATGTTCGGTTGTGGACTGCCTGCTTGTGCTGTTTCCTACTCTTGGTAAGATTTTTTTGTGTGTTTCTTAGTACATTGCCTTTGATGTGTGCTTGAGTGATGTTATATGTTGTTTTAATGATATCATCTCATTAGTAATGGTATTATTGATTTGATGTTTTCTGAAGCATTGAAGAACTTGTAAAAGTTAAAAAAAATGGCCTTCTCTTTTCTACTTCTTCAGAGCTAGCTGATGAACTTTTGGTAAGTTAAAAACAATGGCTTCCTCTTTTTTTCTAGAGCTAGTGGATGAACTCTTGGTAACTTTATTACTTGACTAAGGTCACATATGGTCATACTAAACCTAAGTCTCGTTTCTTTTCTTAGTTTTTTATCTAATGGAGGAAGAGAAGAGAACCATGAAATAAAGTTATATATATATTTTCTGTCTAGTTGTTGAGAAAACCAAGAAATCAAATGTTTGATTTTACTATTTCTGTTTACTTTTTTTATGGCATATTTAGTACCAAATTGAATTATTTAGTCATATGACTTTCATGTCACATAGTTTGGTTATTCTAGACAATGACCCACTGATGGAGGTTACAAATTGTCATATTTGATATTTCTAAGATATAGGTTGGAGAGTGCAATTCAACCCAATACGATAGCAGGCGAACTGTAGTTTTTATTATTTATTAGTATGCATTAACCTAACCACCCATACAGAGATCAAATTAAATTCAAATTGAAAAAAAAAAAAAACTTGGTTTGGGTTTCCAAATATGAGATCAGTTTTTTAGAACTTGTGTTTCCTCTTATCTGAGTCAGAACAGAGAAAATATCATTATTCTTGTTCATTGTCCAACATTTATCTGACCTAAGCTTGATTTTTTGCTACCTCTTTTCTCTTAATATATATCTTTAGCTAAAAAAAAGACTACATGAATGTTGGGTTTGGTGCTTTCAGCCTCAACTAATGCCTGGGGGAGTGTAACCATGAATCTGTTTTGGCCTGCTCAAATATTAAGCTTTTCAATTCATATGGTAGTGTTCACTAATTGGAGTATACCTTGGTCTACTTGGATGCTTTGTACAATGTACTCTAGTTCTACGAAAATATCATTTTTTATGCCCCCATCCTCTTTTTTAATGGATAGTTTATCCAAAACAAAAGAAAAAAGATCATTATTTGGCATCCCCTGGCAACAAATAATTGCAATCTGCTCCTCCTTTAAAATGTACAGCTAATTTTGCTCATTAGCAGATTTGTTGCATTTCCATGAATTTTACTTGTAATGATATCTTGGTGCATTTTCTAACATCTTCTGGTGTTTTGCTATTGAAGTTAATAAAAACTGGAAACAAACTAATGCAGTAATTCAACTCAAAAAGTTTTCAGTTCCATTATGTTGACCTGTCAATCTAATTACCTAAAGTGATTTGAGTATTGTTTGGGGGCAAAGCTTTATGTTCTCTGTATATCTTCAGATGCTATTCAAGGATTTTCCAGATGGATGTGATGCTTTAAAGTTGCTGAGAAATGGTACCTTGGAAATGGGTTCATCTGCAAGCTGGGCTACTGAGTGGGAAGAGCATGCCAAGCCATTAATATCCAAGGCAGGGTGATTCTTTCGTATATTATAGGAGTACATCCTTAACATTCATTCTTTGTTTTTGGAGGGAGGGGGGATGTTAGGTTTAAGTGACACCTAGTATAATGTTTTTATAATATTACACAACTTGATAATTTCTCGTAGGACTAATATTTTGTTGAACCCACCATTGGATGATTTGATCTCCATATGCCCATTATACTTGTCAAATATCAAGATAATTAGAGATTAAGAATGACCTCATCAGAAAAATGTTTCAGAAAATCTAATAATCAAATGAGTCTTGGATTGGATAGTTAATGATATTGGATTAAGTTGAAATTTAGCATGCATGATAAATTTATGGACACGTTTGTGTATTTCAATTACTTTAACTAAAAGTTATTCTGTGATGTAACATTGCAAAGAGTTACATTAGGTGTAAATTAAAGCCAACTTATAGAAAGTACAAACATAGGTACATACATAGATACTTATGTATGATTATATTTATTGGCTTATTTTTTCCCTCATGTTTGAATTGCTATAGCTGGTGTTCAAATTAGGGCATATACAATTTGCGCTAGACTGATTGTCCTATCTGATTCTATAGTTAACTCTTTCTAGTCTGTTCTTCCTTGTTGCAATTGTGTATGTTCTTTTATTTTTTGTAAGCTTATGAACCTGATAAGAGGAATTTGACTTGCAGGTTATCTCTCGGAGCTTAAATTGATTTTTGGTATCCAGCTAAAATATACAGGGTTTTAAAATTAGCAATGGTACTTAAGTTTATATTCAAATCTGTTGGATTATAGTATAAGGTGGGTTACCCATTAATTCGCTACATTTCAGGGAAACCGTGTAGTGGGTTGAAATTTTTGTCTGTCAATTTTTATCTTTTCTTAACGAACTAATGTATACACCATTTGCAATGAAAATTGAAGAGTAATTTTTGATTAATAGATAATGTGGTAACTTATCCAGGTTCTTCTTCTTCCCTTTTATTTTTATCTTCTCCCCCTCCCTTTTCTTTTTCTCCTTTTCTGGTGCCATTGGACTACTGAAATGGTGTGCAGTGATCCAAACAAAAACTGACATGTAATAGTAGCATGTAAATCTTCTGCCACTCAAGCAAGGAATATCAATTGTTGATTCCTGTCATATAAAAAATTTAGAACTCATGAGATCTTATGCATTATTTCATAATTGCAATACAGTTGAGTGGTAAATTTAGATGTGTCAATTGTATCTATCCTTTTGTTTTGTTACTGATAGTATAAGGGATGAGATTATCTTGCTGTGATTGTTCCATTTTTTCTGTCTTCATTTTTAGATTTAGAGGGTGTGTTTACATGTATGTGGCGGACAATAATCATGTTCAGTTGTCAAGATCTTGTAGTTTAATTGACACTTTTTGACATCGTTAACGGAAATATTTAATGTTCATATCCCTCTTCCTCTAACTATCGAATTATATATATATATATATATTCTTTTATTTCATGTACAACATGGCCTCTATGCTTATATATATATTCTTTTATTTTCATTTCCAACATGGTCTCTATGCAAAATAGATGCCACATCATTATACATAGGCCACTTCATTTTTTATTTTTTATTTTTTATTTTATTTTTGATAAGACATAGGCCACTTCATTGGGTAAAGCCACTGTAATTTTTTAATAAAAAATAGATGCCACATTATTTAAAATAGGTCAACTTTATTAGTGACATACACAATAAAATCAATGGGACTAGATAGAAAGACCAATAGAACTCCTTTTTAAAAGCTTTAAGAATTAAAATCCCTCATTTAAAATATTAGGGATTAAAAACGTTCAACATTAGGGATTAAATATATTTTGGTCTATTTTTTGTAAATTATGATAAACTATGTTAATTTAAATTAATTAGAATTTATCTTTCTTTTTTTATAAACCAACTCAACACTAAAAAAATTCTAATTAAATTAAGTTTGATATTCTCTAAACAAATTCTCTAAACAACTCAATCTTATATCTATTTTTATTTTACCCTTAAATAAAATATGGTATATAATATAGTGTTCGTATAAAAGGGGTTTAGATTCTAATTGGGCCCCAGTCTATTAGTTTGGTGAGTCTTCGCTCCAGAAAGCGAGCTCCGCGTTTGTGCAGCCAATGAGAAGCGCCAAAGAGACTCACTAACCAATAAGAACCCTCCACGTGGAAATTCTACGTAGCTTCGCGCTCCCCCCTCACCGTTATATATTAACCGTCTTCACTGTCCCATTCTTTCCATACTTCGCCTTTTTCCCATCTCTCACTCTTTCCCTTTTACTTTGCTTCCAATCCTCGCCTTTTTACTTTCTCAAATTTTATTATTCCTTAAATTTATTTACTTTTTAATTAAAAAAATCGGCTGATCTAATTAATCTCCGGCGACATTGATGGAAGCTCACGGCGCCGGACTCCGCCGTGTTTTCGTTTTGGCCTTTTGCGTTGCCGGAATTTGGTCCGCTTATATCTATCAAGGTGTTCTTCAAGAAACTCTGTAAGTTTTTTTTTAATTAAATTTTTAGAAATTTGCTTTGATTTTATTATTATTATTATTGTTGTTGATTTGATCTGTTATGGAAAACCGGTGAGAGGAGCTAGTGACAGTGTGTGTTTCTGAATTTTCTAGATCATGCTGTATTTTTTTATTTATTTTGTAATTATAGGGGTTGAATTCAAATGTATATTAATTTTAGGAGTAATGCAATGTGTGATTTTTTATTTTGAATTTTGTAAAATTTTAACTAGAATTTAATGAGGAATGCTCGGTTTTAGTTTACTGCATTGTATAGGCGATCGCAGTGAAAAGTTTGTGTTTTTTGAGATTGAAGCTTATGCTTATTCATTGTAATAATGGCAGTAATTTCACAATTTGCACTAAATTAAGAGTTTCTATTGGGAGCAATTGCGTGATTTGCACAAAAATTTTAGTTTTTGAACCATATGAACTTGTTTAAAAAGGCTCTCTAAATGAAAATTTATGCATTACTTTAAATAGCAGTATTCTTAAATTTGTAATTTTGGTTGTTAAAACTTTTAATTGAGATTCTTAATCTTTTGAAGTTTCTGCATTGCTTATTTAATATATTCTTGAAGCTAAGGTCTCACTGATATATATTTATGTATGTATGTATGTATATGTATGTATGTATGTATGTATATGCTTATTGCTTGCCACCAAAGAAATATACACCAAATGATAGATTTTTTTTCTTCTTCACCATATAGGTCTACCAAGAGATTTGGTCTGGATGGGAAGAGGTTCGAACACCTTGCATTCCTTAACTTGGCACAGAATGTAGTGTGTTTATTCTGGTCATATATAAGTGAGTTCCTCATCAGCTTCATTTGTTTCTCTTTTCGTGCGTTTTTCTGCCTTATCCTTTAAGTTACTTTTGGGAAGTGTGTGGTTTGAAGATGATGATGGAGATGTAATTTCATTGTTGTTGTTGTTGTGTGTATTAAACAGTGATAAAGCTTTGGTCCAGTGGTAGTAGTGGCGGAGCTCCTTGGTGGACGTATTGGAGTGCTGGCATTACGAATACGATTGGTCCGGCTATGGGAATCGAAGCACTAAAGTATATCAGCTACCCGGCCCAGGCATGTTTTTACTTTCTCTTTATTTGACAGTTTCTCATATTTGGAGGAAGGGGCAGGGGTGCCAATGAGCTCTAGCTCAAATGACACCTTTCCCTGTACGAATAAAATGGAGGGTGAGGTTGTAAGTGGAATGCCAACTAGCTCATTGGCTTTCTACTTCCATATTACTTAGTAGTGGCAATATTTCTTGATTGTTGTGTTCTTGAAGTACATCTGAAAATAACTTAATTGCTGTAAATATTGATGTTAATTTTATTGGTTGCAGGTATTGGCAAAATCCTCAAAAATGATTCCAGGTGAGCTCAGCTAGTGTGCCAAATAGAATTTGCTATAGAAGTAAATACTTCCTGAAAATGACGGTTTTATTCTGCTGTTTCTGTTCTTCTACTTGGGAGATGGGGGAGATAGAGAAATTCTTTATGCAGTGATTGCTTTACTCAGATGTAGTTTATGGCCTAGGGATTTGTTTGAACACCCCAACTTAACACTTTCAAAGGCCTTGAAATTGAATTATTAAAATTAGTACATCTATACCATTCTGTATATTATATAGCACTGAATACTATGGGTTTTCATGCCTTATTTTTGAAAGAGGTGGTCCCCTTTATCAAAGTCACTGACATATATAAGGTTGATAGTTTTACACATTAGGTGGTTCTGGTTATTTGACATATCATAGAATTTATTCTTGCTCTGTTTCTTTGTTCCATTGAGGGTGGATTTATACATACAAATAGGTTAATATTTCCATGCCAGTGATAGTCTTATGAATAACTAATGGTTCATCTTACTTTCATGCAGTAATGCTGATGGGCACTTTAGTTTATGGTATAAGATACACTTTTCCAGAGTATCTTTGCAGTTTCCTTGTCGCTGGAGGGGTATCTACATTTGCCCTATTAAAGGTGATGATTATATCTATGCTAGCAACTTTTTTGTTTTTGATTTCTCCTCCCTTTTGAACTTTTTAAAGACATCTTTGGATGAGTAAATGAATTCTTCTAGCAATTTCTGTTTCTGATTTTATGCTTATCTCATCCATAATCTGGTTGATTTCAGACAAGCTCGAAGACCATTAGCAAGCTGGCACATCCAAATGCACCTCTTGGATATGGGCTATGTTTCCTGAACCTTGCATTTGATGGATTCACAAATGCTACTCAGGATTCAATAGGCACAAGGTATGTTAACAAAAAAAAAAATTTCTTTTATTTTTGAACCTTGCATTTGGTTTTTGGTATGGTGGAAAATGCAAAGTCAATTAAACATGTTTTCTATGATCAATGGAAAACATGCTTAATAGAGTAGAAATTTTTTTTTTTTTTTTTTTTTTCCACTTTTAAAGAGTGGAAAATGTTTTTTGAAGGGTTACATACTAACATACCAACACAAATAAACTCCACACACAAAAAGCTCTTAATGGTAACTTCTCTTTCTTCGCCCCCCTAATCTTTCTCTTTTTTGAAGGGTTACATACTAAGAATGATTGATGACTTGTATCACAGAGGCTTCCTTTGCGTACCAACCTGCTTGTTGTGTATATAAATTAGTACTCAAAAACATTTTGGTTTCTCTGGCATAGGTACCCAAAAACAACTGCTTGGGATATTATGCTCGGAATGAACTTATGGGGTACCATTTACAACATGATCTACATGTTTGGCCTGCCACATGGTAGCGGATTCGAGGCTGTCCAGTTTTGCAAGCAGCATCCAGAGGCAGCATGGGACATTTTTCTCTACTGCCTTTGTGGGGCAGTGGGCCAGAATTTCATCTTTCTAACCATAAGTAGATTTGGCTCCCTTGCTAATACCACCATCACTACCACCCGCAAGTTTGTCAGCATTGTGGTTTCTTCATTGTTGAGTGGCAATCCCTTGTCAACAAAGCAATGGGGGTGTGTTGCCATGGTCTTCTCTGGGTTGTCATACCAAATCTACCTCAAGTGGAGGAAGTTGCAGAGATTCAAGAAGAGAAAGCCCATGTGAAGAGGAAGTGTAACAATTTTGAACTTATAACATTCATCCTTTTTCGTTTTCACCATGTTATCCCTCCTTGTTATATCATTTTATAGTAACCATAGGGTTCAATAGTTTCAAAACTAGATGATACCTAAGAAAATCGTGAATGTAATTGTAGATTCTTTATCGAGAAGCACTATTTTAAAGATTTCTCATGCCGTTCTACCCTATGCTCAGTTAGCAAACATATATTAAGAGTGTTTATTTACTCATGATTGTTTTTTGTTTTTTTTTTTTTTTAATATATGATAGAAATTCTAATTTAAACTCACCTACATATATTTTGAAGATCCCGGGGATCGAACCCACATCCTCATAGAGGGATGGAGCTTTTTGGCAAAGGGGATTACCACTGGCCGAATACCCAAGTGGCAAAATAAGCGTGCTTAAGTTGGCTGCAGAGACTGTTTCAGAGTGGAGTTAATAAATCATAAAAAATGGAAATGAATGAAAATATGAAATATAATATGATGTATAATTTCTAGTGTGTTTAAAATTTTATAAAATAAGATAAATGAAAGAAATATATAATTCATTTGTTCTTTTTAAAAATAAGGATAAAATTGAGTATTGTTTTCACTTTTAGAAAATAAAATGTAATGAACATTTCCTTCTTACTAAAGTAGTAAACTCTCAAATAAAGGAATAGATAGAAAATTCTTTAAAAAATCATTTCAGTCATTCTACTCTATTCCATTTCCTTTCCCCCCTCCCAAACAAGCTCTGGACAAGCTATTACAGAGGAGTGCTATAAGCAATTCATATCATTATTGGAGGCACAATATTAGTTTAAAATGACTTAAAGCAACCATTGATCCCCATTAGAAAAAGAAAAAAACTTAAGCACCAAAAGAGCTCCAAATAATTGCGAAGCCGTGAATTAAGATGTTCCTCAAAATTTTTATTGAAGGTCCAAACTCCTAACAGCTCCTTTACATTCGACCACTCTCTCTCTCTTTCCATGACTCTTGCAGTGCTTTCCCTGCCATTCCTCTTCATATCAATCTGTAGGAAAGCATTTTAAACTTCCACACTCTCCAACTTCACAAGTAAATTCCATGTGAGTTTAAGAAACGCTTCCTACTAATTGCAAATTTTCCTTCATACATCAACTTGAGAATCCAGACTTTGAATCTCCTCCAACCAATACAACTGCAAACATCACCAGTCCATTCTTGCTCAATAACAAATCCAATACCATTCCCGGTAGGTCAATTAATAGCTTCAGGTCCCAACACCTCATAGCAAGAGAGACGAATCCCACAATAATGTGTGCACCTATGTTGGATGCATTCCTTGTCAGAAAATTTGGCCACAAATTGGCTACACATGTACTTTTTTTTTTTTACTCCGTAGAGTTTGATGTGGGCAGAATCAGTTGTTGATTACAAAGAGGAGTCCGACTGTTAATACAAAAGAAAAATGGAAACAGAATAAGAACAAAAAATACAAAAGAAAAACACAATGAGCCAACAATCAATACTGTAAGAATAATAACAATAATAAAAGGCATTGATAAATCACTAATCTGCAGTATGTAAAACCAAAGAATCTTATGTTATCTTTTTGCGTTGGTATATGGGAGAAACTATCATAATACTTTCTTCCTCTACAAAATGAAAATAAAAATATCGAGTAATCTGAGGAAATTAGGCACATCACACCTTCATTGGCATAGTCAACAATACAAACTTGGACAAGCAAATCTACCTTCAAGTTTTATCCAATTCCAAACTAAACACATAGTATTGTATAACTGATTTTTTGGTTTCCTTTATCTATTCACTTGTTCCAGCTACAAAACCAATTGACTAAAGCAAATTTTTAAAGCATGATAGTCAGAACTAGCATTCATACCTAAGATACTTCTAGCCTAAAGAGTTGATTTAAACCTTAAATCTTTGCCCAAACGGAGCTCACATGCTAAAACCTTTTGCCACCAGTTTCACCAAGATTTGTATTTCCCAACCAGACAGTTCTGTCACTTAATACTAAATTTTGCCATTTCAATTGCAGGCAACCTGCCAGTGAACACTGGATTTGAGGTGAGACGGGCATTTCTCAAAAACTCCGGTGAGTACATCTAAATGAAGAGCCAAATTAAACGCAGTCTCAATTATACCAATGCTCTTGTCATAAGGATGGTGAAATATATAGACATAGACTCAAAACACTACTCAATTCCTGAAGATACTCCCACTAGAATCCTAACCACCCCAACCCTCACACAAAGGGTTCTACCTATACCCTGGTGTTCATAATGGAGGTTGATTCACTGTGTGGGCTCAAGCAAGGACAAGCATTCAGAATTTTCTATGGCAATGGAATAATCTATAAATTATAATCACTCTATGACCTTCGAGGTAGACTCAAGTGTAAGTGTAACTCCAATCAGTTTGGTTAGCTTCAAAGAGAACCCAAGAAGTGATCATGTGTTTTACTTTTATGAGCCTCTGATCGATAATGCCATCATTTGATCTTTTTTCAGGACTGAAGCCCAAACTGCAAATTGGGGTTTTAATTTTGGGTTTTTTTGCATCATGATTACGCAAATAATTGGATAAAGTTTTCAAAGTTAAATGCATCTATATATGAAAAGAATTGTATGCTTTTGAACAACCAAACTTCAAACCAAAAAATGAAAAGAATATTACAGCTTTGAAATGATTGAAATTCACTTGAGGAAGTTCTCTATATTCCAGTCTAAGAGCAATTCACAGGTTCCACATAATGGAGGTCCTAGTTACACGCTGTGTGCACCTTCATTGTGCTACAAACATAAAACAATAATCAAAAGAAGCTCTAACTCACATTCAATTTTGGGGTTTAGCAAAAAAAACACATTCAATTTTGGGCATGAAACTCTGTAAATACTATTGGTGCTAATATCCAAGCCAATTTCAAAAACTAAAAGTGGGAATGCCTCATAAGCTTCAAGCTTCAGTATTCAAGTATAACAAGTTAACAACTACCAAGGCTCAAAATCTCTCTGAATATCAATATGTTCTGAAACAAAAATACTAATAATAACAATAATAAAAAAAAAAAAAAAAAAGGCGCAAAATAACAGACACAATTTGCAGAATTACAGACAAAGATGTTACATTTGACGAAAAAAAAAGGTGAACCCAATTGCAAAATGTAATCAAACTTCAGAAGGGTTTGATTATTTGTAGCAAAGAAACCCTCCAAATTGACTTAACCCGGAATCCAAAACAAGTATGAGCAGAGTCTGAGCTTACCTGTTGAGCAAGCGGGGGCTATTGGGTGCGAATTCAAACATGGATTGAGGGCAGAAGTGGAAAAAAAAAAAATTTGGACCATTTCTCGATTTATGCGTGTCATCCTTGCGCAGGGGCCATGCTAATCTTCTCTGTATCGTTCCAATTTTATCGGATGTCCCCGAAGGGACACGCTTTACTGCTTCGTTGTTTGTTATAAAGACTTGTAGCTTTGTGTAACTAGACGATGTGGGATATGTTCGGCTCCCAACTAGAAACACTCAGTTTAGTTACCTTTTGGCCTTCCACGCGTGACAGTGTCATTGACTATTAAGATATTTTTTATTTTTTTTTTAAAAAGCCAGTGTCATGAACTATTCAAGAAACTACTGTCACGCACTATTAAGATATTTTTTATTTTTTTTAAAAGAAGCCAGTATCATGAACTATTCAAGAAACGATCAATACAGTGGCATACAAAATTTCATAATTTTTGAATGATATGTTGTGAGTAATACATAATAAAATGGTGTAAGAAATAGTTCTATACAAAAATAATATTGTTCCAATCGCAACTTACAAACTTATCGATATTGTGAAAAAAATTATGTTTATAATATTGCTCAAATTGTTAGGTCAAGTTGGAACTCGTGTTAACCCAATAGATACTGAACTATGAGTAGGAATGTAAATGAATTGAGCTAATCATAAATAGCTTGTCTCGATTTGAGAAAATATCTGTTTATATTCGTTTATCTAACAAATGAACCAAACTCAAGCCCATGTTTAGACTCAAATATTAAACAAATCAATCTCAAACATTATAATGTTAATATGTACTCTGCCATAATACATTCTACTAGAATTCAAAATCAATAGAATTACACGACACCTTAATTGGGCAAAACATTTGTAAACACATTAACACAAGAAGTTCTCATGTGTTTATTATTTCACCATCCTAATCACATCTCAATAGGTTTTATAATAACTGTTGCAAGTGGGAAATAGTACATTTTTTCAAGGTATTCCACCCCTTTACATCAAAGCAATTTTTGTATGCAACCATGTGCCAAAGCACAAAGCAATCAAACATCAAGCAGACCACTCTTTTTCTTATCATGGCTCTTGCAATGCTTTCCCTGTCATTCCTCTTCACCTCAAATGTCATCTGTAGGTGATTATTTTAAACTTATATCTTTCTTTAAACTTCATAAGTATATTCTATCTAAGCATAAGAAACTCTTATTAATTACTACTAATCACAAATTTTCCTTCACATATCAACTCGAATGCAGACGCTGAAACCAACAGTACTGCAAACATCACCACTCCATTCTGACTCCAGAACAAATCCAATACCATCCCAGTTGAGAGCACTCCCAAGCTAAAGTTTTGTCATGCCTTTCTTATTGCCGGCCCGTGCTTTGTATAAATGTTTTCAAATCCAAATGTAAACCAGGTTTAGGCGTGCATACAACATTGGCAAAATTGCAATGTTGGTTATAATCTCTGGAGTAGGGCTCTATTGCTGGTTGGTGATTGTGAAGGATTGGCACTTGGATATAGGGAAGAGGACTCCATTCCAAGTTTTTTAGTAGAAAGCTCCTTTCCTGAAATATAATGCAACAAAATAAGTGGTAAGTCTTTGATCAAATTTTGACAGACAAATATATAGAAGCAAATCATAAGGGTAGCTCTAATTGATCTCTTCTTTTAGCTTCTCCTGTTCTTCAGCCCCTCATTGTGAAAGCAAATCAAATTATCTATACAAGGAAGGGGCAGCGCCTACACTAGTAAATTCATATGAACCATTTATTGAGTGTCTTTTCGTTTATTAACACACGACGTGCATCCAGGAAGAGGGGTGAAAAAAGCTTTAGCTAAATGTATTAACAGATCATCCTAGCAATATTAAGTTGTTGTGCAGTAGACTAATTAACTCAAGGCAACATCTAGGACCCCACTTGGCCTAACTGAGCTTCTTCACCCAGATAGGATATCACATTTGATAACAAGAGATGACACCTCACAGCGAGAGAGACTAATTCCATAATAATGTGTGCACCTATGTTGGATACATTCCTTGTTAGGAAAATTTGGCCACCAATTGGCTACAGAGGTACCTAACTTTTCGACTCCATAGGGTTTGATGTGGGAACTTGATATGATCTTGAAAAAAAAAAAAAAAAGGTATGATGTGGGCAGCAACAGTTGTTGATATTATGCAAAACCAAAGGGCAACAAAATAAGAACAAGAAATATAAGAGAAAAACACAATAAGCTATTAATCAATGCCATAATAATAATAAGACAGATAAATCACTAATCTGCAGGATGGAAAACCAGGGAATCTTTTATTACCTTGCTAAATAGGAAAAACTATAATTATCAGGTAAGCTGAGGAATTAGGCACATCATACCTTCATCAGCAAAGTGAACTTTGACAAGCAAATTTACCTCCAAGTTTTAAACCAAACCAAACACAGAATGGCACAGCTGTTTTTTCATTTTTTGGTTTCATCTATCTATTCACTTTTTCCTTTTTTTTTTTTTTTTTTTTTAAGTTGTTGAAATTTTTTACCTAGTTGATCTTCTCAGCTTTGTCAATATATCTTCAACAGCTACTTATAATGTTTGTACTACTACCCCAGCTACAAAACCAATTTGACTAAAGCAAATTCTTAAAGCGTGATAGTCAGAACTAGCATTCATAACTAAGAAACTTCTATACTAAACCTTAAATCTTCAGTGTCACCAGGATTTGTCTGGAGCTTACCGAAAAGGTAATTAATCAGTTAACTATCACTTAATCCTAAATGAAGATCCAAATCAAACGCAATCTCGACAAAGACATAGACATAGACTCCAAACACTACTCAGTTCTCTTACGAATTGCTAACAAAGATGTCACATTTGACGAAATAAAAGGTGAACCCAATTGCAGAAAAATTCTAAACAAGAAACCCTCCAAATTGACTTAATCCCGAATCCAAAACAAGTATGAACAAAATCTCAGATTACCTATTGGGTCCGAATTCAAACAGGCGATTAAGGTGGACTCAAGTGTAACTCCAATCAGTCTGGTTAGCTTCAATGAGAACCAAACTGCAAATTGGGGTTTTGCTTCATTCAGAATTTTTCAAAGTTAATTGATTGTAATTGTACAAATTGCTAACAAAGATGTCACATTTGACGAAATAAAAGGTGAACCCAATTGCAGAAAAATTCTAAACAAGAAACCCTCCAAATTGACTTAACCCCGAACCCAAAAACAAGTATGAACAAAATCTCAGATTACCTATTGGGTCCGAATTCAAACGTGGATTGGGGGCAGAATTGAAAAAAAAATTTGGACCATTTCTCGATTTATGCGTGTCATCCTTGCGCAGGGGCCATGCTAATCTTCTCTGTATCGTTCCAATTTTATCGGATGTCCCCAAAGGGACAAGCCTTAGTGCTTCGTTGTTTGTTATAAAGACATATAGCTTTGTGTAACTAGACGATGTGGGATATGTTCGGCTCCCAACTAGAAACGCTCAGTTTAGTTACCTTTTGGCCTTCCACGCGCTTCGTAACTATTTTACGATATGTTTATTAATAAAAAACACTAGTCACTTCAATTTTTTTTCACGTTTGTTAAGGTAGCATAGTACTAGTAGATTGTTCTATCAAAAAAAAGTACTAATAGATTGAATATGTAACAAAGTGGTATCCCTGACAAGTGAATATTAGCTACCGATCTTTGTGTGACAAAAGTATATGCATTACTTTGGGCTATACATATAGTTGATTGCAAAAAACTCTAGCATTGTATTATTGAAGGTGATGCAAAGACTTGCATTGATGCTTGTAATTGAAGAATTGAAGATTATCCTTGGCCTTTGTTTACAATTTGTCAGGATGTAGTTTACCTTATGTTGTCTTTAATTGGGTTAGATGGGATGCAAATTTGCTCACGTACACCTTGGTTAAAGGACAGAGTTCGGTTAAATTTGCTTTTCGCAATAATTGTTTTTCTTTTTGTAATTTTGACTCCCTTCCACCCTTGGTGAAAGAAGCTGGATGTTGTTTGTGATTAATGAATTTTTCTTATTGATTAGCAAAAATGTTTGTATAATTTTTTATTTCATAATTTGTTTCTGATCTATTATTGATATCACTTTTATGGTATACATGTTCAAATTTATCACATCAAGAAATTGTAAAAAATATTTTTTTTAAAATTATATCGAACTTATTAATTAATTAGGCAGCATTGCCCTTTGTCTTTGAATGAGCTTATTTTCATTGGTTCATTTTAATTAAAAAAAAAAAAAAATCTTTTTTAGAAACTTAACATAAATTAAGTGAATTAGAAAATAAGCTCATCCAAACATGTCTAAAGTAGTGTTTTTGGATCTTGTATGCTTCCATGGGTTGGATGGGGTACCAGGAAAGGAAAGTTTGTAAATTTTTATTTATTTTTTCGCGGTTTTTTTTTTTTTTTTTTTATTAGAATGCAAATGAAGATGTTTGCATTGTTGTGTACTTTTTTCATGTGAGACAATCAAAAATAATAATGAGCTCCAATGCTCCATTACTAGTTTATCCTCAGTGCCAAACCAGTTTGGATGGCAAATAATGGGTCAAAGGAGTAATTGAGGTACCTGGAAAATTATTGGGTACCTTCTCTCGATAAAGTTTTAACAGCAAATGAGTGCACTTTATTTTGTAGAGAGTTCCCTCCTACTTTAACCAATTTGCTTTAGCTTTCGTCATTATTACACTTTGTCCTCCACCACCGTGGATCAATCTTCCATTCTTCTTAAACAAAACCAACGTTTTGAACCCCACTTTGCCACAGATTTTCCATAGTAGAAAACTCAGAGAGATAGAGAGAGTCTCCAATGCCACTGTCAGACAAGAATTTAAGGTACATTATACTCTGTAAGTAAAGCATTACACTTCTCTCCTCTCTTCAGTTTTGTAGTTTTCTTTATCTGGTTCTTTCTTTAGATGAATTCTTTGATTTGATATGCCTTCTGGGTCTTTGAAAGAAATGAATAATGCTATAAAATGGTTAACTATGACTTCCTTTATCTCAAAGATGTTACATTTGCAACTTGTATTTGATGTTTCTGTCTCTGTGTGTGTGTGTGTGCATGTGTCTTGTGCTTCCTGCTGTTGAATTCTCACTTCTTTTTTTTTACAATTTCCTGTAGATATGATCATGCATTAATTCAAGAGAATCAAAATAGACAAGAAGAGGTATGTGCACACCAAAACCAGAAAACATTTCCACTCCATTCATACTAAGTTTCATTACATCAGAAATCAGGGGACAAAAAAAAATAATAAATAAGGACTTATTCTATACCCTTTGCACACCAAAAAACAACAAATAGGAATCCATTTCAACTGGTTAATCCTCCTTTACTTTTTTTTCTTTTTTTTTCTCTCTCTCTTTCCTCTATATCTTTCATCATCAATCCTAGGGGGGATATAGGCGAGTTGCCGATGTATACTTACACTCTGAATGACTAGGGATTATATAACAGGTTCTGTACAAATGATAAATCAAGACCAAAAACTGGAACACCCAAAACCTTAAAACGAGAAGAAAATCAAAGGGATGACACACCAAACACACTGGTTTTCAGGTAAGTATCAAGGTAGTAACCCTGGTAGGGAACAAAAAATGCGGAACACGTTAGATTTGTAGGAGAATGCCAGAATGCACCATAACATTCTAGATCTGGGGGTCTTGGAATGCAGATCTCGACATGCCTATGTAAAATTTCAGGCCGGAATTGCTGCAATCCAAAGAAATTGAATTCAATCGAGAAGACAAGAACTCAATAATGGATCTGAACCACGTAGAATATCTATTGTGAGGTAAATCAGAAAGGTTGGTTATAGACTCTGGAGGAGGGCTCTTTTGCAGGTTGGTGGTTGTGAAGGATTGGCACTTGGGTTGTGGCAAGGGGACTCCATTCCAAGTGTTTTTAGTAGGAAGCTCCTTTCCTGAAAAAATTCAACAAAATAAGTGGTAAGTCTTTGATCAAATTGTGCATGATCTAGACAGGATATCACACTAAGATGAATGCTTCTACAGGTAGTGATGACACCTCGAAGCACTTAAGGCATTTTGGCAGTTGATCAGATATAAATTCTTAAGTTTCTGTCATTAATATTTTTCTTTTTAGACATAATGCACTTATGCCATCTGTAGTATTTGCTTGATTTGTTGTTAGACAACAGTAAATTTGAACATATGAGGAAAAAAAAAGTAGTATTATGGCTACAATAGGATACAGAAATATAGAAGATATATAAAATGCGCACAAGGTGGCCCTAACATTCTCTGTGAGGATTATAATAAGAGTAACAAAGTTTGTTTGATTTCAGTGTTGAGAGTAGAACTTCTTACACTTTCGTCCTTTTATAATATTGTGATATAACTTCAATTTTCCATCAAATTTAGATGTATAAATAATTCAAAGCATAATGCAGCACTTCAAAATTTTGGTCATGGTTTAGAATCTGGAGTTCTTATTTATGATGTGTCAAAAGGATTTATAGTTCTGCAGGATTTGTGGTCCTGTTAATTAACAAACAACCTCAATGAAAATATGAATTTTTTTTTTTTTTTCTACTTTTTGCCGACCCCAAAATTTTTTAGACTAAGGCTTAGTTGTTGTTGTTGCTTTTATTTCTACTTTTTCTCAGGCTCATCTGTGTATCACCATTGGCTAAGTTTTACCTAAATCTTGTATTACAGGTTTTGGATTAAAAACATGATTACATACTGACTTTGCAGCAGCTGAACTCTCTGATCAACTTCATTTTACAGAATTTGCAATGAGCTTATTATTTATCAGACATTTGCAAGTAAAGAAAAGCATATTGGCAACTATTTTAGTTGAGTTCATCCAAGTTACTAACATTTATAAGTTTGGATGGTGAGGAGAGTAGAGGGTAAGGGGAGGAAAGAGAGAAGAGGGGAGGGGAATGGTTACCCCTTTCCCTTGTTTGGATGTTTTAAATATTAAGTAAGGGGAAAAGGGAATAGATACCCCGCCCCTTTGTTTGGATGTTTTAAAAATAAAGTAGGGAAGGGGAGGAGAGAGTAGTAATATAAATTGACAATTATGACCCACATTTGCTAATTTAAAAGAAATAGTTATAAATTGATATCATAAGGGTATAACTAGCAATTTAAATTTCTTTTATATAAGTGGAACCACTCTCCTCCACTTCTCCTCCAAATTCCCCCAGTTTGGGGGAATTAAAAAAAGAGGGGTTTGGAGGGGTATCTTACCCCTCCTAATCCCCTCTAATCATTCCCCGTCCCACTTAAAAAACTCCCAAACAAGGTTCATTAAACCTCCCCATCTCCTTCCCTCTACTCCCCTCTCATTCCCACATAATAATGGGTTCTTAGTTGAGTTCCATTTTGCATAGATAGTCCTTCCCTATTTTCAGAATCTTTTCTCCAACTTCTCTTTTTTAACTGCAGTGGCCATTCTTAATATTTAAGGGGGATAAGTAACAAGCTCGCATTTTTAGAAACAAAAATCCCTCAAATTATTAATGATTCATAATTCTCTCTCTCCCCCACCCTTCCCCCCATTGTTCTTCCCATTAAGAACAGTAGCACTCTCTGGAGCTAAACTTATAGTATAAAGTTTCAAATCTTGATCAGGTTCAACTTTGGCAGCCGCAGCCCCAGAAGTAAGGAATTCCATATACTAAAATGGTAACAACTGCTGCTTCTAGACTACCATTATTGGTTTCATTATCAGTAGATGTCCATGAACATGACACAAATAGTCATTTTCCAACTCCTGCTACTACTAATACTAGGTTTACAGTCCAAGTGATGGCTTGATTCAGTGGACTCAAGAAATCTACTAGTGCTTGAAGGTTTGCATTGACAAACTCTAACCTTCACCACCATCTTGAATTCCACAAAATACCACAACTACCATTTTTTGACAAAATAACAACAACAAAGTCCTAGTCCCAAAACTATGGAGTCAGTTATGAATCCTCAACAGACTAATCGAGGTCGTTCACTTCTATTCTTTTTTGTCATTCTATTCTATCTAAAATCATACTCTCTGTCACCTCCTTAATTAACATGTCATTTTCAGTACTACTAGTGTTGTTTTAGGTCTTCCTCTAGCTCTTTTCATTCCCTTTGCTTAACAAAAGGCACATGAACCATTACTACTACTGCCAATTTTTCTGCAGTCAGCTTGAAAGTGTACAACCTTGCAAGTTTTAATACTATTACTAAATGAATTATTGAGACTTCTTTGCTACTGCTGCTATGAAATGCCATACTACCAATAATTTTCTATTGATAGAATCACAGTTTTAGGATAACTTACACTTTCTGAAAATTTTGGGCTGGGGATTCCTGCTGCTAATGATCTGAACAGTGGGGTTACTTGAAGAGGGGAACCAAAGTCTGTACTTGATGAGACAGAAACAACTCCATCATTGTTTGGTTGTTCATCACAACACATGAAAATCCCTACAATATGATTAGATATTTAATCAGTAATTCTAACTTAGTCAGGTGATGTCATATATAAAAGGAAAAGAAACCTTCTAGGCCCTTGTATTCCATATAAGATTTTTATTACCTTGCTTTGGGGTTATACCAGAAATAGCCCCATTCTTACATTCACCAACATCCTTTTGCTCTTCAATATGAATTGATTCTGACCCAGTTCCAATATCCTGATGCAGTGAACATATCTCAGCTTGTGCTTGTTCCAGTTTGTTACAGGCTGAATGCAACAGGAGGGTTGATCCTGTGCTGTAGTCGGAGCTGCCAGGAGATTCCTCATACAGATCAGGTTGCCTAGAGCATATTGATAATCAATTAGATGCTGATACTAAAGAGGAAAGAAAAAATCTTAAATTTGAATATTAGTCCACACCATATGAATTACCTCCAGGATTGTTGACTTCCCTCGTTACTACCCCTTAAGTCATCTACCAAATCTTTGAAATCTTCAAGTTGAAGATCAATATCAGGGATTCTATAATTGAGGATATCACATTCTTTGCTTCGGCTCAGGAAATCTTGAAGAGCCTGAATATAAGATTTGACAAATATTAGAGAAAATGAAAAGTCTGGTGTGCATCATATATAAAGCTCTGCTCTAAGGAGGAAATGTAGAGTACTTAAGTACCAAAGCACATACATGATACATTTGGGTTTAAACAGAACCAATCTAACTTTTTCCCATAAAGCAATTAAGAGATTTCAACCAAAACTCATCTAATATGATGATGATATTATTCTCATTTAGAATGGTTTGGGCCGTATGAATGGAAAAAACTGCATTCATTTGATTGATGCTTGGAATTTAACTCACAGTAATCATAGGCATGTGACCCATATGTACTTTAATATTGGTGGACCGTGCCTAGATAAAAACATTGGATGCTGATAGATGAAATCAAACCAAATGCAAAATTACTACTAACCTTCCAAGCATTTTCAAGACTTTGGTCTGTGTTCTCTGTATTAACTTTAAGTGCGAGTGAGCTGAGCAATTCTGCTTGTTGCATCAAAGCATTTAACTTTGGGTCATCTTTTTTGAGAAATGTACCCTGAATCTTGTCTCTCTCAGCTGCTTTTGGATAAATGAAGAGTAATATTAATTTCCAGAGAAGCTTGATAGAGGAAAACAAATAACCAGCAGAAAACACAATCTTCAGAGTAAAAATTAAACATCATTGTATTAGGTAAATTGAAAATGACTTCCTATTCTCATACTCTTTCTCCTAATGTGCTTCTCAAGTTTTGTCAGAGCAATCTTGAGCACTAAACAAAAAATCTTCATTTTTTTAATGTGAATTACCATCATTGAGGACTTCCTTGATGCTGTTGACTTGATGTTGGGCTGGCAAGTTATTAACATTGTGGAAGTTCTGAACCAATACAGCAAAAGGAGCTCTTAGCTGCTGATTTATTGTTCCACATTGCTTATGTGATCTGTCTCTTAAGTTGTAATCTTCTGTGAGATCAGAGATGTGGGTCCTCCTGGGATTACAAAAGAATGAGTTTTTCTGCTTTGTTAAGCATAAATGCTATTATGTATACATTCAACTTTTATTGTACCTCATCTTCTTTAAGGGTTCTGGAGTCTCTGAAGTTACATCTGTATTATACCCATTTCGACATACAACCCTTTTGTTATTTGAATTGATGTATGAACTAGCATTCTCTTTTGCTAAGGCTTCATATTTTGCTCTCTTCTTACACAAGGTGGAGAAACGGTTTTTCACAGCGTTATCCGTTCTGCATAAGCAGCATGATAAATATAACTAAACTGTACACTGATGTAGAAACTTTTTTTCCATTGCAGAGAGAAAGAAATCTGATATACCTGCCTGAAACCACCTTTGCTATTTCTGTCCATCTGTTACCAAATATCTTTTGAGCCTGCAGATCACCTCAATTTATCAGATCACGCGGTCACATCCAATAATTGGCTAATGCTTAACTAAACTAAAATTGTACTGGGTATATTTATTTTTTTAATTTTATTTTCCTGCTTAGCTTTTAAAAAGCAGAAAAAGATAACAAAAGTTTTAGCTGTACTAAAAGAATAATGTGCTGCTAGTACTAGCAAAACATGTAACATTTAAACAAATACTAAAACAAACCAAAACACTTAGAATTGGATGTATAGAGCATCAATTACCTCACATAAGAGTATATCTTCCTCCGGCGACCATCCGCCTTTCTTGAAATCAGAATTCAAGTATGTATACCACCTGCAACATTTCCAACCAAATTAACATTAAGCAAGTAATCAAACAAAACATAAAAACAAAAACAAAAACAGAGAACTATATCATTGTCAATCCAACAAACCTTCTTCTACACTGACGCGTCGTTTTGTCTTTAAACTTAGACGCAATAATCGCCCAACTGCATTCATGGATTACAACCACACAATGCAACAAAGTCAATTTTTTTTCTTCATAATCAAAAAGAAAGAGACTTTTTTTATTTTTCTTTGACACACAAACAAAGAAAGAAAATCCATACTTTTCTGTTCCATGAAGACCAATTTGCTCACGGAGTATATCATCCTCCTGCAAATTCAAAAAACCCATTAATATATCAGAAAAAAGAAAATGAAACAGAGCATCCCAATAAGTAAACAAACAAATAAAAAAATACACACCTCTTGACTCCACGTAACAATGTGACGCTCTTTCTTCTTGGAATCTTCATTATTGTTGTTGTTGTTAAGCTTCTTCTTCTTCATAGTCTCTTGCATTGTTTTTTAGTCACTGTGAGTCTGTGACTATATCTCTACAACTCTATGACTCACTCTCTTTCTTTCTTTCTTTCTTAGACGCTCTCTCACTCTTTTTAACCCAAACCTTTTTATGGCGTGAGAGTTATATAAACATTAAAGAAATAAAGAAAAGAAAAAGGAACTCAAAAAAGGAACTACACCGTTTCGTTCTTTATCAATACTGTTTGGTTGAAACGGTACCGTAACCACTCACTCTCATCAATCTCTAAAACAAAAAAAATTGCCTTGGATTCTAACCTTTTCACACTCCACCTTTATTTCTCTCTATTTCCTGGATTCAATCAAAATAAAATAAAAATAAAAATAAAACACGACCACCGAAAATCACTAATTAACCTTAAATATAGAAACTATATAACTGATTGGATTGGAATTGGATCCACATATGACTTTTTTTCGAAATCCAAGAAACTGTTTTCATAACATGCGTATAATATGTAAAAAAGAAAAAAGAAATGGATCTGAAACTTACGAAAATTTATATATAAATAGATAGACATAAACTCGCTACGATACGATGTGCGTTGTCTTGTGTCTCTGGTACAACACTGTTTGGATTGAGAGCTTTTGGGAGATAGATGGGAAGGGTATAAAATGAATGATGATCTGTCTGACTCTGATTCTTATTTCTCTCTCTCTCTCAAACTTTTTTGAAACGCACACTCACTTGCAGGGTTTTTTTATATATATATATTTTAAAATTTATTTAATTTGAGAGAAATAAATAATAATTTAAATCAACGGACTCTTTGCTTTAGTGCGCGGGTATGAGGGGAAGTTTGAAAAAATAACGCTGAATTCCATGACATAACATTAATGAATGCTGGAGTAGACTATTCCCACCTTGTACACCAATATGATTGATTATGTGTTATTTTTTTATTATATGGTTTGGGTTTGAGTACTTTTATCATATAGTTTTGAATTTTGATGGCTTTTTAAAGGGGACGTGATGATCTTCGTGACTTAACATCTTCACAGTTCACAATCACAATCACGATCACTGCTCAATATTTCCAATTCAATGCTTTTTTTTTTTGGTTACTTGCTTTCATTCTATGTCATACTGTCAATCATGTATTTTAGCAAGTAATATTTTTCACTATGCTTGTGGGGTGTGTTGGTCATCATGCTTTCTAGGGGAGAGTGTGGAGGACGCTCTATTGTGATTGGGTTTGATTGGAGAGTGTTTCCCACTTGATTTTATGTTGAGGTGGGGTGGGTTTCTTGTCATGTGAATTTTGTTCACGCTCTAGGCGCTTCTTGCCATCTACCATTGACAAGTTCTTATGTGTGTGTGTGTGGAGTGGAATTGTGAATGTGAATTTGAGTTTTGAAAGTTCAAATTTTTGATGTGGCGTAGGAGATATTTTATGCTAATATAATATATTTCATATATATTTAGAATTGGGCTTGTAGCCCAATATCCAAGTGCATTTAAGATTAAACATACTTAGAAAAAATTAGGGTGTAATTAACTAAAAACTTATTTAGGAACTACCCCCAAAGACTCTGCTTAGCATAAATAAGAGCTAAGATTGCAATTGGTTGACTTCTTGGCATGCAAACTTAAACAATTTTATTTCCTAGGTATCCGATTAGTCAAGGATTAATTGAAAACCCTTCAAAAGTTAAGTTAGTTCGTTAAGATTCAAATACTTTTTCTTTTAACAATGGCCAAGGGTTCATAATATATACCTCCTTCCTAGGTTACTTGGAGGATATATAGGCTTCTCTAGGATCCACAATGTGGGTGTTGCACTCTGCATTTAATGCAAAGGGAATGACGGTTGGTCAAGGCATTAAAATGTTGAGTTAACAGGTTGAATTTTCTCTGTCGCACCTATCAAGTTTGGTGGGAGATCAGTCACTAAACACCTAAAGTTCTCTGTTGGCATGCCAAACATATTCATTTGGTCGGTTGGGCATTTGTTCATTGGGTCTCAGTTTTGATATGGGCTTTCAGACGTCTAATAATAGCCCTCTCGTCCTACATATACTATATAAGTAGTTCTAAGATGTTAGCTAGACGTTTCGAACACAGGATCTCATGAATCTCATAAGACCTTAAGAACCATTAGATTAATTCCTTAATGTTCTTCAGAAAGTTATTTAGTCATATATTATCAACGTTCCAAAAGTTTTTCAGAAGGACCATTATCCTCCCCCATGTTACAGCAATAATCTTTTGCCCCATCTAGCTAAAGTCTAGTTGATATATTTTCTATGTGTCATTGAAATCACTTACCTAAGTTTGAAGTATTTGCCATAAAGGTTAAAAGTGCAGTGTCTAATCTGGTGAAATTCCAAGAGGTTCAATCAGTGATTAGAATTTCAAATCAAATATTCCCAAAAGTCAGCCTTATAGGCTAACCTAATTTTGTTGGTGACAAGAATATACTGCCCCTGCTTTTTGATATGCATAATCATACGGCAAAGAAAACAAGAGTACATTCATGTAGGCTATCAAAAAAAGAAAAAGAAAAAAGAGTACATTCATGTAAAACGAACTCAATATCTAAGGGACTCCAAATTTAAAAAGAAAAAAAAAGGAGGTGGCGGAAAAGTCCATGTCCAGCTTTCATCAGAGACGAGAGGGTACACTTCTTTATATGCTCCATTGGTTTGGTCTAACATTTGGCAAAGTAATTCTTCTACAAATATGAGAAAATTGAATGGGGTAAGCCCCACAGATCTCTCTCAATGAAGTGACACAAACCTAACAGTACTATAACTATTTTAAAACTTGAAATGTATTTTAATGAATTAAATGGTGTGGACCTAAACTAGCCGCCCGGAGATAATATTAAAATCTGAAAAATTAAGAAACAAAACTTCCACATTTATTTCCTAGTATTATACTACTATTCCTTTTGATCACGCTAGCCATTATACAATTTGTCACTATAACACTATATTAAGTTAAGTAAAAAGAGAATTACACAAAAAAAAAAAACTCGATTATTAGCCAACTAAACCTAAATACCTAATCCACTTCATAGTTTATAGGGTTCTAAGCCTATCTTAACCAAGAAGTACTTCAATAATATAATAGTAAGTCTATACTAAACTATTGTCTCCAACTTTCACAGTTTCACTCTTTTTCTTAACCAAACGGTTTTACCTACCAGTTTGCTAGGTTTGCCACGTGGACAAGACACCTATTAGCCACGCGGAATTAAAAGAAAAGGAAATGAGAGCAATCTTGTCATGAGGTCTTTGAAAAACGGTGGAGCCCCAATTTCCAGTGCCAAATTAACTACAAGTGGCTTATCTCAAAGGTCTCTTTCTTGATAGTGAAATCTCCCGCCAAAAAAGAGCTATAGATTCAAGTAACAAAACCTATTTAGCAGTCTTTGTGTACTATTTCCAAAACAATGACACATTAGGTGATGAGAATATACATGACATGTACAAAGGTATGCTTTTTGGATTGGGAATCTTTAAAAAATAACATTGATCATGTAATAGGGAATATGTGTATATGGTAGACACTAGGGGTAGCAAAGCTAGGGAATTCAGGAAAATTGTGGCTTGTGGAGGGTCGGTGCTATTTGTCCCACAAGCAGCCATCAAAGAGCAATGTGACCCAGAAAAAGACCAACCTCGTGGAACCCTATGCAAAAGCTAATTTTGCTATACCCCCAAACTTTTAAAAGTTCAAACCCCATGACCTTTTATTTTCAAAAAAGAAAAAAAAAAACCCTAGCCTCCTCCCATTATGCCTTAATTTTGTCATATTTCGGCTCTTGATTGAAGATCAACCTTAATCTTTGGTTATCTTTCATTTGTCGTTAGTAATTTGTAATATATGGAAGATTAGTATGTAGTACATTCTAAACGCGTTTTCTTAGTCTTTGACAGATTGCACGTGGTAAAAAAAAAATGGTTTTAATGGTCCATCGGGTCCCATATGATGTGTCCAAAATTGGTTCTATGTATGTAATAGCTTTCAAACAGGGCCAAATGCTTGGAAAATTATCCTAGCATATATACCCTAAATTTTGTACTATAGGTTATCGTTTACGTTCATGACACACACAGAGAGATAAAGAGAAAGAGAGAGGTACTGTCGTATGATTAGGGTAAGTTAAAATGGAACAATCAAAATAAATTGGTCAGTGGAGACTTTTCAGAGTTTCCAGCCAGCCATTGCAGAATATGTTAGAACTGTGTCTTGATTTGAAACTGTCATAATAAAACATGGCCAGGAGGTGTTTAATATTGTTCAAAGTTTCAAAACGTTACTCATTTTAAAGCAATAGGGGTCCCTTGCAAAGTAGGCTGATTGATAAATGTTTCAATCCTATGGCCAACCAAATGGACTTTGGAAGCATAATTCGACTGGCCTAGTTCTAATGGTATTTCCCCACACCCCACAAGGAAAATAAGAAAAATAAAAAATAAAAAGAAGTGTGAAGAGAGGTGCTCTTTCTATGATGTTCTTCTATTGCGACTACTTTTTTTTTAACATTTGTTTATATTCCATTATTGATTTTTGTTTACATTTTTTATGATAATTATGTACGTTTGGATTAACTTTTTTTTGCTGAATACTTATTTGTTATATGTTGATTAAAATATAATTGTACATTAAAAAAAATAATGTTTTAAAAAACCATACATAAATAAATAAATTACAAGACTAAAATAAAAAGATGATAGACAAACAGGTTCAAAAAATATGATCAGACAACTATGAATAGATCAATTGATCAAACGTTATTAACCTTTTTTTCTTTTTCCAAAACCTATTAACTTACAATTTAAAGTTTCACTTTTTTTTGTTAGGTGGGATTATACTTTTCTCAATATTCAAACAAATTAACCAAAAAAGCTTTCACCAAAAGAGCTATGCTTACACCAGCCACAACTTCAACAGTCCAATCCCCATGCAAACCTATTAGATTACACCAGCACTAATGCAATATTAATCAAAATACAATGTATATGATACCATGTTAGTGGAGCTTGGTGGAGAGGCCCAAGTTCCCAAAGAGATTATATTTTGATGAGAAGGTGTGGGGCTTATGCATCATCTTTTCATAAACCCCTCATCATTTCAAGCCGAGCGGCCACCCAATCAATTACGGTGCGCCAATTGTCTCCGCTCTCTGTGGCTTTCTTTTCCTTCCAAAGAGTGTAAAAAAAAAAAAAAACCAAAAACGTAGGCCTTTTTAGAGCTCCCTATCTAAGAAAGGTGAAAATTAAAATGATGAGATACTAAATATTCAATGAGCTTATCATAACCTCTCTTTGATTCGATCTAATCAAAAGCTAAGACGTTTTGTCCCAAGGCCATTTTATCCGAACTTATTATGTTTCTGAATATAATACTACTTTCATCATATAAATATAGTGACTACGAAGGACACACACTGTTCAATTCAATTTTTTTTTTTTTTAATAAAAAAATCATCTTTAACGTGAAGATCTTTATCCATGATCAAGCTTGGCCTTATACATACTAGAATCAATCACATAACTATGCAACCAAAATATACAAAAATACAGCCAAAAATAAATAATTTTTTTAAATCTAATAAAAAAAATTACTAAAAGAAAAACCATGCCACTCTTTGAAAAAATAAATTATCAACTCTATTTTATTAGCTTTAAATCCTTGAAACTATTTAGTTAGCCTACATTAATGGATCAGTTTGGATTAATTTTTTTCTCTTAAATTTTTAATTTATTAGTTTATGACTTTATGTGCAGTTATTTAAACCCTACTTTTTATAGGTGAACTATATTTTTTTTTATTAATTTTCAACAAATAAGAAAATAAGCTTTTAATAAAATGTTAATTCAAACAACATGAATAATTTTAGTTCATATATATATATATATATATATATATATATATATATATACATATATATGTGTGTGTGTGTGGCTGTATTTGTCCTAAATATGTTCAAATAATATGGAAGAAAAACTTCTAATTATAGTATAAGAGTTTGCTACCTTCTTCCAACGAAAGGGTCCATCATCAAATCTTTTAGTCTCTATTCTTGAAGATAAAGGAGAACAAAAGGAACAAGAAAAGAAGAAGAAATAATAAAATAAAGGAAAGAACTTGAAAATAAAGAAAAAGTTAGTCTATAAAAGAGTAACTTTAATCATCAGAATATATCATATGAATTCTAGCTTCAATATGGAATATACAATACTAATTTCAATTAACCATGTCTCTTGAACTATTTATTTGGAACTAATTATATCTCTGCAACCAGTCATTGAAATCATTTTTACATTCAAACTCTAGTTTCGATATGGAGTATTAATTACAATGCTACTTCAACTAATCATATCTCTTATTTAGAACTAATTATATCTCTTAAACCAGTCATTCGAAATGATTTTTACATTCAAACTCTATGTTTCCCCTTGTTACTTAATCTCACTATTTTCCGGAAAGAAAAGTGATTTGTCTGGGACAACTTTTCTGGTGAACTGCCTTTTCAATAGAATACAATGCAAGCCTATTCAATTTTTTTCCAAAGTACATACGAATTGGTCTTGTTGTTTGTGCACTGTCTTATTAAATCCCATTCGATAAACTGATTTCAAAGAGTAATCCTTTCTTTACTTTCTAGAGGGCCCATTTTAGGATTTATTTAGCGCTCCTTATTACATGTTTTAAACTAAACCAAGTTACTTTTCAAAAAAGAAGACAAGAAGGTCGAAAAAGAAGCCGAAAAAGATAGAGTGTTTTATTTACCTTACAAATAAAGTTTGTTGTAGTTGTAAATCATTTTATGAACAAAACAAAACAAAGAGTACAAACCACTTTCTATGTTTTTTCCTACTTTCTTATTTTATAATTTTCAAATTTTATGATAACACCGCACTGTTGAATTGCCGCCATACTTTGGATCGTGCCACTTTTTTTTTATAGCAAATGTTTGCTCATTGTTTCTTCGAGAACAATGTTATGTATTTAAAGAACCAAAAAAATTGATTTTTATTTTGTTTGTTTGAACAGGTGTTTTCTGTTTTCATATTTTTTTTAAACTACAACTCAAAATAAATTTATTCTAAGAACATATAGAATGTGTTGAATACTTGAATGTGTCAATTTTAATTTGTTGACCATAATTTTTTTACCCCTTGTCAGGGTTGAATACTTGAATGTGTTTTTAATTTGTTGACCAAGATAATATTCTAGACTAGGGAGAAAATATGACTTGGCATATCATACAAATCTTAGCCTTATTTTTTTCTTTTTCTTTTCCTTTTCCTTTTTCTTTTGTGAAATGACAAAGCTTGTTTTTATTCAAGTATATTTTTATGGGTGGAAAAATATTCCTTGACTGATCCCATGTAAAAGAGAAACGTAAAGGTCCCACGTGTGGAACAAAATTTGGAGCTTATGTAATAATCTAATTATATTTTCCTATATTTAGCTTTTTGTGAATGTTGGGGCTCTCTTGCTTGGGATTCCTACATCCTTGTGGGCACCCCCATTTTGGATATGAGAGCCACCTTTTTAAGGGGGGGTTGTGGATTTTTACTTCACTCACTTTCTCTCCCTATCTTTTCTACAAAGCACGCTCTTGCTAAAGAGAAAGGTTTCGGGAATCCTATGCCTTCCTTATATTCCCATAGTTTGGTTCTTATTGATGTGTCCCTTTTTAGATTACAAGATTCCTATGTTTGTTTATCATCACTGTTACAAAAAGTTATATCTTTATTTTCATTATTACTCAAACATGCATAATGAAACCTCTTTCTAGCTAAATTAAATAGCAATCGATCACTGAATGTGGCTATCTTACTTCCAGTTAGAACGGTCAAAGATTGCATTTTACTTTTCTTTTCTTTTTTCTTTTTATATATATATATATATAATATATATATATATATATATATAAATTATGAAAGGATTTAAAAACTATAACAAATTTTCCATGATGACATTTTACTTGTTAATTAAGAGAAAATAATGTTACAGTCGAATATCTCATGAAATTAATTAAAGAACTCCTTGCATTTGATATGGGATATGTATAATGTATTAGGCAGTGTTTAATATTTTTATGATATTTGGTGACTGATGATGGTGAAAGTGATGTCTTTGTGAGCCACCTTCTTTCTAAAATGTTTCAATGCTAAATAAGTACTGAGACGAATCAATTTAAATTGCAGGCCCCGTAAGGATTTTGCTATTAAGAATGGAGCCCTATTAACAAAGAAAGAATGTCTAATCATGTCCTAAAATGGGACACTACTCCAACTCCACTACTTGAATTTCCCGCGTATACAGTGAATAGGGTTTTCTGGAATACTGCAGAATAGTCTAAAGTATTGGATAAATGGACCAAAGAGTGCATTTAATTAATTAATCCTACTTAAACAATGGTAAGTGCCTTTCAAAGTTTCACCCAAACAAATTAAAGCGGTTTGAGTCCAAGAATGAATCTCTCTAAAAAACAAAAAGACTGTTTACTAATCACCTCTTAAAGACCCCGCATAAACATGCAAGAGTTTTGTTCTAAGTAGTAATACGTGTATATTATCAATATATACTGTCAGTACACACTACCTAAAATGTAGACATATATCTATATAATATGAACATTTGTGAAAGTTAATATTCACAATGGATGTAAGTCCACTTTAAGTAGTGTGTACATACCATAATGTGCAACAATATTTACCACTGGATATTACATTTTTTAACTAAAGAGTTGAAATAGCTCATATCACAACCAACATATAATTAATGCAGACTTAATAGGCCTGCCGCCAGGAACTTAATAAATATGCCAAGGATTCACCATATATAAGCACTCGTTCTGGTGATGTTAAGTATAGTAGACAGCAAGAATATTATGCAGTGTCAAAATGCTGCCCTTGCAGAATAGTAGAGAATCACTACATGAACTGTTGCGATTACATCAAGATGACTGTTACATTCATTGATAAGTAGATTAAACTGATATATATGGTGCTCCTTAGAAAGGAATATACATATACTTCCATAAGAGAGGTGGTAGGGACCAGGGGGCCTTACAGTTATAGCAGAACCTGCAAAGTGGCATAGGGAACTCGATCAGAATGAATCACATTCTGTCAATTACCAAATGGGTCTATCTCTTTATCATCTTTCAATAAAGATGCGTTTATAGAATAGCTCACCTAACCAGCCTGCCTTGTGACTTGACACCACCTCTAATTCCTCTTTCTGATCCTTCCCCCCAAAGCCACACTGCCTCTTATTTTGCTTTTCATATGGAAACCAAATAAACAAATGACAGAAAAAAAGAGAGAATTACAGCAAGATGGTCAAAAGTCCCAATGAACCATGTAACCCCAGTTTCAGTTTCTTTTTATTACTTGTGGTTGGTCCATTTTTTCTCCTTTCCTTTTACTCTGCCCGAGTGTGTTGTAGGGATGACTATACTATTGATGAGCAAAGCATGGGAAACAACAAGTATGGGACTTGCACAATGTGTCAGTCAAGCAGCTTGGTGATTGTCCTAACCGTTGATATACACTTAAAAATCTTTTCTTTAAACATCATTATCATTGAGATGATCGATTGGAAGGGTCCAAGGTTTCCCCCACCAGGAAAGAAAGATACGGGGCATAGATTTATTTATGTATTTTTCACTTATTTAAGGTAAGCATCCATCGATGTCTTGAATTAATTGTCACAGACACAATTGCAAGAAAAGCACACAAAACGAAAATATGATCATCTTTATTAATTTTAGGTTAAAATATTGTTTTCGTACTTAAACTATACATGAGTTTCGTTTTTTGTTCTTAAACTTTGAAAAAGTTCATATTTACACATGAATTTCATCATTTTATAAAAAAGTCCATGGACGAAATTCATGTGTAAAAATAAAAATTTTCAAACTTCAAGAAACGAAAAACGAAAGTTGTGTATAGTTTAGAAACGAAAACAATATATAGTTTAACCTTAATTTTATGATTTAGATTAAATATTATAATATAACAATATATTTATGTCATGTTACTAAAAATTCTAAATGACGATGATATATCATGTAAATACTAAATGCTAAATAGAAAAGATAAAATTTTAAGTAAGAAATATATTCTCTCCCTTTGATTTGAGAATATTGAGAGGATATTATTCCTCAGAAGGGTGCCTTTATTTTGCCGACGAATTGATGATGCATACACATCATATCTGGAATGGATTTATATTAATCTTAGACATAATTTTCAGGTACTATATATATGTAGAATCACTTGATTACAAATCCCATCCAAATCAGGGAATCAATTGGGATAGGACTTGACGAGGTCTTCCTACATGCCTATAGATATATTTATAATTTCTTTTGGGATGAATTGCATCATTACTATTTTGTATACAAGCTCATTATATAGTCCCTACATGCTTTGTTAGGCTTATTCATTGTTGCTCCTCCTGAATTCTTGGTCAAGACTTGGTATAGAGTCCTGTGCGTTCTTAGCCATAAGCTTCCTTTTCAGCAATTAACTAATGCCATTATGCCACGGTACCCGGCAGCTATCAAACATGCTAAGCTTTCAAACAAATTCAGAAACTTCGGCGTAAGTCTCCATGAGCACGATATTTACTTCCCTCAAGGTCCACTTGATTGTACATAAAATTACGTGCCAGTATTTTAGTGGATGGTTATCAAAAGGGATAGAGTAGAATTTGTACAATTTAAGATGCGCTAGGAATCACATTGATGAGAAAAATGGCACATATATAGTCCAATATTAGTCATATGGTACTTGATCCCTTTTAGCAATAAACTAATTAATGCTATGGTACTAAGGATAGCTATGGGACTAGAGGATGGTTATCAAAAGGGATAGAGTAGAATTTGTACAATTTAAGACGCGCTAGGAATCACATTGATGAGAAAAATGGCACATATATAGTCCAATATTAGTCATATGGTACTTGATCCCTTTTAGCAATAAACCAATTAATGCTATGGTACTAACTCATCAAAAAAAAAAAAAAAAAAAATTAATGCTATGGTACTAAGGATAGCTACCAAACATGTTGAGCTCTCTCTTTCACACATAATTAGAAACTTCCGCGAAGGCTTCCCCGAGCAATTACATGTCACAATTTTAGTGGATGGTGATTAAAGGGAGAGAATGGAATTGCAATTTAAGTCTTTAAAGCTTGAGAAGATTAGCTGTATTGGATGATTACTCACTTTTGCAGTGAAATTTCATAATCTTGTGTCAGATTGTATGACGTAAAATCCATTACGCTCCATACATATATCATATATATGTGTGTGTCATTGAAGTAGCTAGATGGTTTTTGATTGAGCTTTTAAAGGGCTTCTAACTGAACTTCATGTCTGTCATGTAAATGATTTCCTTACAAAGCCCCATGGGACCCCAAGGAGCACTCAGTGACAGAACCAATTAAGTTGAAGTTGAAAGCACGTGTGAGTGTACTACTTTTTCACTGCAAAGTTATTTGTCTGATATAAAATCAAACTTATTCAAAGTTTGTTACAAACCTTGAATTTAGAATTGCTAATCTAACTTCGAATTTCAAAAGGGTGTGCTTGGTCCGAATTATGCCTTAATGATAAAGGACTTTTTTCGCATAATACCAAACAAAGTATGAAGGATGAAGTAGAATTATAGATCAACAAGATAAATACATAGATATTTTGCATTAAAAGTTATAAAGTACAAGTACAATAAGAACAACTAATGAACACACTTGAAGAACACACTTTGAACATACTTGAAAAACACTTTGAACACACTTGGAACATTGAAGTAAGGGACCAACTAATTGGTCTTTGGTAAAAGACCAATTAATCAAGACCAATTTCCTTTTTGTTATTATTGTAAGTGCGGAATCCAACTAGCCATCTTGAAAAAAGCTCTAAATCATGGGATCCAAACAACCATTGTGGGCATTCAATTTCAAAAACATGAATAAAAACTTGGTCTGACATCCACCAATTTTCATATGCTTTGTCTTTAAACAAGAACATCGAATCTATGTATTTTTTATATCCATTGATTCTTTGGCATTTTCTTGCCATTCTCCAAGAATAAAATCATAGGACATTTGTTGCCCCATAAGTTTTAATTCTTGAGTTAAATTATTAGTGAATTTTTCATCACTAAACTCTTCATTTTTGGCAAGTTGATCATTATTTTTCATAGAAAAATCATTTTTCTCAAGATTAACTTCACAAGGCATTTCATGTACCCCTAGTATTAATTCTTGAGTTAGAATAGATTTTTCCTCAATCAATGTTTCATCTTTGGACAATTGATTGGTATTTTCCTTGGATTCCACCTTTGGTGCCAAAACTTTTTGTAGTTCTTGCCCAATAATGGATTTTTCTCCATTCCATTCAAGATTATTCAAGATTAGATTCATTAGACATTTCATGCCCATTAAATTCTAACACTTGATCATTAATGGATTGACCATATTGATCATTTTCTATTAGATGATCATGGCCATATTGTTGTGGGAAGATATCTTTTGGTGAATTTCCATAAAGATATTGATATGTCTCATGGTAATGTCTCCATAATTCAATATTTTTTTCACATAAGTATTGAAGAATGTCAATTTGATACAATAGAGTACTAATTTGTAGAAGAAATTTGGCCTCATTTTCTTCAATTAGTTCATAAATTTCACCAAGTAACAATCTTCCATCCTTACAATACTTTGTTGGCATGTAGTGATTAATATCTCCCACTGTAGTCGCCAATTTGTTTGATATAAAATCAAACTTATTTAAAGTTTATTACAAACCTTGAATTTAGAATTGCTAATCTAATTTCGAACTTCAAAAGGGTGTGCTTGGTCCGAATTATGCCTTAATGATAAAGGACTTTTTTCGCATAATACCAAACAAAGTATGAAGGATGAAATAGAATTGTAGATCGAACAAGATAAATACATAGATATTTTGCATTAAAAGTTACAAAGTACAAGTACAATAAGAACAACTAATGAACACACTTGAATACACTTGAAGAACACACTTTGAACACACTTGGAACACACTTTAGATTACAATGGATCTCTTGCACATAAGTTGTGGAAGTTGAGTTGTAGAGAGCTCTTTGAAGAATAAACCTTCTTATTAATAGTCAAAATGATGGTTATTTCCATCAAATAATTACCCATCAATAACTACTTTGGGTGATTTATTTTTAGGAAAATAACTATTCCCAGTAGTTTGGAAATCATGACACATGTCATCCAGATCATGAAAGTTATTGGTGGTTACATTCTACCGTTAATTTCCTCCATAAAAGTTGTAAATAATGACACATGTAAATGGAAGTTACAAATAATTTTATTTCTATATAATTATACATATAATATGGCTACCAATTTAATATATTATGGTAGTCAGTATTATATATATAAAACTATATAATAAAATTATTTTTATGTGTAAACATTACTATTTTTATTTTTTACCCAATCATATATAATCCCCAAGATGCTTGGAGCACATTGCAATTTCAAAGACACAAAATTTCCAATAGCTTAGGAAATAGTTCATAAGAGTGCTAATTAAAAGTGTATGTATTCACACGATGCTTCTATCTTCAAAGAATGCTTCCTACTTCCCTTGATGTAGGACAATATTAAAAAATATTCTTGAGCAAAAAAGAAAAAAGAGGACTTTCATTAATTACTTACAAAAAAAAAAAATTATACTATGAAAAAGTCGAAATTAATATTAAATTGAATAGTGAATGCATTAAATGCAATTAATGTCTTCAAATTAATGTTTTTTTAAAAACATATTAAAATATTAAATCCACAAAAAAAAAAAAAAAAAATAAAAAATTCAATTTATCAAAAGATTATGTAGAACAGTGAGGCAAGAACAATCGTAATTTTCTTTTCAAGCAACATGTAAACATAGCAGCAGGGATTTAGATTACTAAAGGCTAAGTTTTTTGCAATTGATGCATTCAAAATTAAAGTACTAAATTCACCAAAGGAAAGATATAAATTTATAAAAAAAAGGCTGAGGTGGAAAGGAAGGTACTTCAAGAGATAAGTTTTTTTTTTTTTTTTGGCCACGGCCAATGTTTATGGTTAAAACTTGAAAGTCCGTCAGAAAAAAGAGAGTTTATACATAAATTTGTTTACCTTTTAAAACTTCATAATTTAATTCGTTACACTCCATAAATTATAAGATTTAAAATGTATACATTCACTTTATGGATGTATATTATAATATGATATATTTTATTTTATTTTTTTCTGCTTGATACATTTTAAAATATAGAACTAGCTAGTCCTTGATTTGTAATTTTTAAACTCTAAATAAAATAAATTATTTCCATAAAAAACTAAATAAAAAATATTTTATTAAATTGATATTTTTAAATTAGGATTGATTCAATCATACTAAACCAATCCTTGTCAAATACCCTTCAAAATATTAAAATAAAGAGTCGTGCGGGAGGAAGAAAAAGAAGAAGTCATGAGGTAAAATGGGCCAGGAGATTGTCATTACGTCCAATCTCAGCGTGCCAAGATCTGATTTTGGGCACCATCTATTTGCTGATGCATGGGCCAACCTATCCCATTTGCTGTGTCTGTTTTCTTATTTCTTTTCTTCTTTATTTTCAAAATAACTTTTTGGAGCAAAAGGCTAACTTCAATAGGGATTAATGTGAATTGGGAAGTATGGATTTCTTTTCTTTCTTTAAGAAAAGGTTAACTAGTCATTAACCGATGTGATGTAAGGAAAGTTTAGCAAAAAATGTTGATAGTATAAAATATAAATATATAATTAGTAAATAATAATCCAAACGAATTTAATTAAAATATTTTTAGTATTAGGTTGTTTTAGTCCAATGAAACTTATGATAAGTAAGCTCTAATTGGTTTCAACTTATATGTTATACCATTATACCATCATATTGATATCAATATTGAGAATTATTAGGAAAAAATTACTAGGTATTAATCATTCCTGGATCACTTTCTTTTGTCAAATTTTCCTAAATATTCTTTGATAAATTTCTCTCTTTTTTAATCTAATAAGATAACGAACAAATAATTTCCTGGATCAGGAGGCACAAACTGATCCATATCCCAGTGTGGGCCATTGTTGGAGCCCAAATTGTCAAAGGTGAGCCACACACAGGAGGGTGGGATATATACCTCTGATAAAGATTGACAATTGATTCGATATTCATTGACCCTACAAAATACGAAAGCTTGCAATAAAGACATGCATGGACACCTAAAGGCAAAATTAAACAAATGAGAGTGACGGAAAAGAACCTTTATTTGAGAGGGAAAAATAAAAAGACAAAAAAAGCTTGAAGAAATGGACAATGCTTTATTATTGAAAAATAAAATGGGTGATGACATTAAAGTGATAGGGCTTGATTTCAATGGTGAGTCGGTAACCTATCAAAATTTAAATCAGAAAATTGATAGGATATGGGTCAGCAGCTGTTATGCTTAAACTGCAAGTATTAGATGCTTAGAAGTTGGAATTGACATTCAAGAATTTTGAAATTTTTATTTTTACAGGACAGGATTGGATTCTTCAAATCAAAAACGGTAACACCATATTGATATTATGCTCGCAAGTCTCATCACATAAGTGTTACCACTAGCTAAAAGGAAAAGATATGGATCTCTTATGTTGGAATAAAGGATTTTGATTATATATATATGGAAAAAAAAAAAGGGTGGTATCATTTATTCTTAGGTGATTTTTTTTTTTTTAAGAAATTAACTGGTAATTTTATCTCAGTTTATCTAATTTTCTATAAGAGTAATGTAATGCTACAGGTACAATATTTTTCATAACAGTTAAATTGATAATTTTTTTATTAATTTTCATCTGTACCCACCATCCACATCACTTTATTATTCACCATTCAAAATTTGACAGATCAACAATTGTGAAATTTTTTTATGTGCCTCTAGACTTATTGCTTCCATAATATACATACTCGGACCATAATGATTTGCACCACCGGTTTTCGGATAAAGTTTACCTCCAACCCAGTACGTGTCAATTAAATAGGTCATCTACGTATGTTATTTAAATAAATCATATAACTCATAAAAAATGTCATGTGACTAAAAATATACGTGGATAATAATGGGTTGGAAGAGTATTCCTTCAAATTGGTTTGAAGGTAAACTGTTTCCGTGTTTTCTACCTTTTCCTCCTGAGTTTGCATTCCATCATTCCACAGTAAACACTACCATTATGGGCTATTTAGCATAGCTGGTAAAAATTCTTGCATGTCTGGGCCTCCCAATAACTGTCTAAAAGTTGTAAGCACTATGGAAGTATGGAGTAAATGCTTCGGTTTCAGATTCAAACTTCAGGCTTGCCACCCCTTGAGGGCATCCCCTCTATTTAGCAAGTTCATGGGAGTCAAATTATTTGATCATAAAGAAGCCAAGACCTTGGCTCACTAATATATAAATTTAGATCCACCAATCTTATAAAAAACAGGAAAACTATGGGACAAACTGACGTATGCTAGGCAGATTAAAATCATTAGATACCTGCACAAATTGTCAATAACAAAAGAAGCCAGAAGACACAATGAGTATGTTGCATCTGTGTCTCAAATTCTATACCATATCTCCAAGGTCCCTAGCCCATTAAATTATGACGGGGCTTAGTGTATTTTTCGAACTCAAATATGCAAGTATTTGATGTAAAATACTCCAAGAATGCCAACTTTTGAAGCTGTACTAGACTAACTAGATGACGGACAAAAATTGATCTCCTTTGAGATCAGGCAGAACACTATAATTGTTTCATGTAGTCAAGGTTTTTAGATAAGTAGAAATTTCAAAACATCAAGCACCTTTTGAGTACAATTTGCCATGCAATTTCAACAATCTTTCGTGTATATTTGGAATGAGTTTTTTAGCTTATTTACTTATGTACAGTTTTTAAAAGTTTCAGAAAAGTACAATTATATTGTAATTAACTTTCAGCAGATAAACAAATAAACTTTCAGCAAAAACACTACATCGGAATGCACATCATATTATTAAATAATCTTTCCAAGTTGCACTGACTTCTTCAGTCCATACCAATATATAATTCTAAGTTTATGCCAAATTACGAACTAAGTAGCTGGTAAACAAGCTTAAGATTTCTTTCCATTCCTAACTGATTTTACAGTTCCCATCAAACTGAGCTTGATTAACTACTACAAGTAAATGCTACAAAACTTATTTGTTCTCAGTGAAATTTGACATGTGAAGCTCTTGTACTGTTTCTCAATCTAAGACTCTAAAAACTAAATAATTCAATAATCTTAGCAAAACAAAACTATAGCTTCTATAAGGCATCTCCACCCTTTCACAACAATCACAACTGTGAAATTGACCTGATTTAAAGAGAGACACTTCTCATCAAATTTGTGTTCTTCGCATGAATATACCATTACAAAATTATAGACTCAATTATACAAAAGCTTCTTCCCTCAAACTAAAATCCAAATCCTACAAGTTCTACTTCTATATGTTATGGAGACTTTTGTGTTGAAATATTGATGTGTGAATGATAAGATTGCTTAAATGTTTTGCCTTCGCAAAAATCTGTTAATCCACAAGTAGGATCTATGCTTCTTCTTTTTTGGCCCAATGGTTGGACTACACAATAAGGGGTAGCCTTCCCCTCCATTAAACCCCTAATCCCTATTGTGACACGATTCAATCCTAGGTCTCTGGTGCAATGTTAAAGAAGTCACCAACCATGAAAACTGATACCCATGAACAGGATTATACAGAATTATCATAAGTCTAGTGCATTTCTCCCTCTGATTCAGAAGAAATATATTTCCCAACCCTCTCTCTGATTCTAAAAGGTAATCAATCCAAAACTGCTAATGCAATTTACTTTACCATCCTATTCTGACTAACCTTACAATGCTATCTGCAAGTTAGGATGTTACTTAAGACAAGATCCAGAGGCACATCCTCTGGCTGCGATGGAAAGGTTACTCATGTGGGTATGAAGAAACTTAATAGAATGAGCTGTTGATAAATGGAGGTGAAGCAATTCCTATTCTTATAGATTGTGTAATATTGTCCACTCCCATGTGGCCGTAGGTGCAGTGTCAAACTGTGTGAATCTTGCAATTATCACATCCACTTCTTAAATTGGTAAATGTCCACGACCTTTCTTCTGTTCCGTTGGCTGCTAGTGCTATCACATTGATTAAATCTAGAAATACTCATTAAATATTTCAAACAATAAAATTATATGTTGATCTAACACCCTATTATCCCAAAATTTCTTTAAGGTCAAGATGCACAATGCAGAATATAAAATGCAACCTATCTAACATGCCCCGACATTCCATTTGCCATCAACAAAGTCTGTCAGTTTATGCATCACCCCACCACCATGCACTGGCAGGTTGTCAACGGCATCCTGCACTATCTTAAGCACACTATTTCTCATGGCCCTAACTGGCAGGTTGTCAACCACTAATCCAGATTTTCATGCTCGTACCAAGCACATCGAAATCGGCTTTCATTTTTTGTGACCATGTAACAGCTCGCTGTCTTCATGTGTGTTATCTATCTAGCAAGAATCAAGTCGTAACATCTTCAATTGATTTCTCATCGCTTTCAATTTCTCCGCGACAAAGTCAACGTTCACTCAGCTTCATTCAGTTTTCGAGGGCATATTGGATCAAACGACAATGATAAACTTCAATCCAAAGCAATCAGATAACAAGACAATGTTTATCTAGATCAATCTTACCCCTAGATCAGATTCATCCAACTACAAAATAAAAGGAGATATAGCAATCCAAAAATGTATTCCAATGTATAATCCAACTATAAATGCACTACAACTCCACTCTTAAAAGCATAAGAGTGAGCTCCTTCATTCAGCCTGTATACTTGTGTTTGACATTTCATCAAACACTTGGAAGTGCTTAACATAATACTTGGTACTGTCACTCTTATTCAAAATTAATCTTAAGCATATGAAGCAAAACTAAGGCCATAATTTCTTTCACCAAAAAGACAAGCACGTGCATCAATGTAATGCACTTAATTAAAAACCAGTCAAATTCTAATGTATTAGCCAGAAACTGATTTCTAGTCAAAGAAACAGGATAAGTCAATTATAATTAAAAAAACAATATCCCCATCTTATCAATAACACAAAGAGTGAAGTTAGGGATACTACAAATTTTACTAAATAGTCTCTACAAACTAATCTGTCATCGAGCACAAAAAAATTAGTCAAACATATATTTATTATATTTTGAAATCCAATGATCACATTCATTGTCACAGTTTGTAAGCTTTTTGTAGTAAAATTCATAATAGTTTAGCATTTTCCTATCACAAAATGCCAAGGTAAACAAAACAAAACAAAAATATCAAAAGCCATATAATCAATATGAAACAAAATAACCCCCAATTATATTAATTAACAGGCACATCGCTATATTAGCAACAAAATTTACATACCTCTAAAGACAAAGAGATCAAACTATTGCCCACCAAACCAAAAAAAAAGAAAAAAAGACACAGTCTAGAACCCTTTAGGCCCATTTTCATTCAAAACCACAGGCTTTTCAGCCATAGAGAGGCAATACTTAGCAATCTCTCTAAACTTAGGCACACTCCTAAGGTCAACTTTCGTACCATCCTTGAGAGTAATGACAATGTCACCCCACTCACCAATGAAACGTGGCACTACCTGAACGTCCTTGATCACATTGTATGAGAAATCACTCCTATCCTGACCCGTCAGTCCCGAAATAACCGTGACCCGCAGGTTGGTGAACCTGTACCTCAAGTTGAATGCCCTTGAAACCGCTGCCAAAGTTAATGGCAGCCATAATAGAGTGAAACCCAGAAGCAGGTTGGCTAAAAGGTCACCGTAGTGAGCTCCACCGTCGAAGAAGATGGTTTCCTGAGTGGGTTTTTTTGTGGTGGTGGTGGTGATGGTGGAGGGCTTGTTGGTTGGGGAGGACACGTGGAGCTTTGTGATTGGTCTGTAGTTTTTGAAAGGGAAATTAGAGAAGGTAGTTTGGGGAAGAAGTGGAGAGATTGGTGAGTTAGAGAGGTGGTGGTGGTGGTGGTGGGTGAGAGAATCGGAGTGGAAGCCATGGAGGTTATCTGTTAGAACTTTGAAGAGTTGGGTGGTTGGTACTTGAAAGTGTTTTTTTTTTTTTTTAGTTTAGGAAATGTTTTTTGTGAGTTTTCTGTGTTTCTATTGGCTAGAGAGGGGAGATGGGGGCCACTGAGTAAGCTATGTGTTTGCTGGGCAGTATTTTGCCACGTGGCATGCTCAAAGTTCACTTGAGGCCTGTGTGGTTGGAGAGGTCTTCAGGCCCAAATAGTCTTGGGCTGAAAAGTGGCTTTGACTGGAAGTGTATTGCAATCCTATTTTTTCAGTTTGTGACCCAAATAGATTATAGGAAAGATCCAGTGTTTTTTGGACTTATATGTTCAGTGGTTAACTGAAATCTAGCCTCAAAGCCCTTGGTGGCATTCTCATTTGTGATGCATACTCTTTTCATTTGAGAAGTCTCTACAATATTGCATGTCCGTCTCTTAAATTCCTATATCTTATATGAGATAGATTCGATCCCAAACTTCTAGTATGATTCTGAAAGATTTTATCATGATGATTTGACCAAAGCATCAATAGATTTTTTTTTTTTGTACAAGCCGAATTGAAGTTGTATAACTTCTTCAACAACTTTATTATTTGAGAAAACTGAACCAACGTAGTCCTTGAATTTACGATCCTTTTGTCCTACGTATAATACAAGAAATGATCTAGTCCTAGTAGAAAAGCTTAAGGTGATACTTTATCTTCAAGATATATAGATATAGCATCACTATCGCTTTTGTCCAAACCGTTGTATTAATGATCTTTGCGTGTCCAAACCACACATAAATATATGGAGTTAGATATATCTTTTCTTCTTCTTAAGAGGTTTTTCAAATAGTAGCATCTTGATATGTGGACACGTGGTTGGCCTTTAGGTGTAAGATTTTGGTTCAAACTTATGGACATTTCCAAGCTAAGCAAGATATTAGAAGTGAAGTGAGTTTGTAGATGTAAGATTTGTATTTTAAATGCTTTGAGTTCACAGAAAAGTGAGTACAGGTGTCTAGGTCTTATGATGCATAGTTGATGAGATAGGACATGGTGTAGAAAATAAGAGATTCCTACCTACGTAGAAAACAATTGGTACAATGTTTTTCTAATTAGTGAATGACATTGGGTCCGAGATAGGTTGGAAATTCTTCAATCGTACGAGAGGAGACAAAAAGGGACAATGACTGTTGGCCTCTCATAAAGTAATTGAATGCATGTGTACACTGCTTTTCCTTTCCGATTGTCCACAAATCTAAAAATTTGATTATTATTTTTTTAAGTAAACAAAAAAGGGAATTAAATGAGCTTGGAACTAGCATCATTCTATTTTAACCAAGCTGATTTCTTAGTATTAGAAAAATATGTCATGGGTTTAGGTTTGAGAATCAAATTTTTCAAAAGAGTTAAGGATAAAATTGTTATCAACCACTTCTGATTTCTTAGTATTAGAATGAATATGTCATGGGTTTAGGTTGAGAATCAAATTTTTCAAAAAATTAAGGATAAAATTGTTATATCAACCACCTCTCTTATCATCTGTAAAAATAAGATTAATGTATATTGTACACAACCTTTTTAATATTCATTAAAAATAAGTATAGATCCAGAATTAATTAATAGTTTAAACCATGGTCACGGGCTTTATCTCCTTGGTGCATGCCACTGTATTTTGATTTCTGAAACTTACTGATTTTTTTCCCTTATTCAAAAGAATTACTTGCACAGCTTTTACGGAAAAGCATGCCTTCAAGTAAAACCCAAAAAGTGATATAACTCAGATACCATGTCAGGAATGATTCACTGAGTCCTACACAGCTCAACAGCAAATTAGTATTTCTTAATTAAAGTCTCATGGCCACTGACCAGTACCAAATTATTTATTTCACTAGTGTAATAAAGGCTTCTTTCGTAGTTTTCATAATCACAAAAGCTGATCAATTCACGTATCAAAATGTTGTGTTAGCCGTTCACACAACCCACATTATATATATATTTATATATCAAGCATTACAACGCAATTATGCTTAAATGTTGTTCAACCCTAGTGCCAGTCACATGTTGTCTTAGTTTTATGGTCACAATAATAGCAAACATGTTGGGAATTCTCTCATGCTAGCAATATTATAAAGTTAGAACCCAAACCTAATCAAATAAATGTATACTTGACGTACTAAACCACAATGCACGTGGCCACTTGACCACCAGCTCATCTTATACTAGGAATTTTAATTTAGTTATAAATCATATGTCGGCGTTCAAAACTGTCATAAAAATGCCAAAGTATCCAGTCAAGTTGCCCAATATTATTTAAACCATCCTCACATGATCCCATAAATATATTAGAATAAAGTAAAATGCATAATGAGGCAGTTTATATATATGCTCGATCTTCTTTTCTTTGGTGTCAACTTTGATTTATATTTATGTAGAAGGGGATGCATATTTTGTCACATGCTTGCTCATATATAGATAGGGTTATTAGTTGTTAGAATCTAATTATCTGGTATGACAGTTTCTGCCGACAACTGCAAAATCTATAAGACTATAAACCTTGTGTCCAACTCAACATATATGGGTAAAATGCATTAATGCCTCCTAAATTTATAGTTTGTTGCAAAAAAATTCCCTTAACTTTGTTTGTGAATTTAGTACATAAATTTTGATATTGTAACAAATAAACCCATTGTATCCATCTCCATCTATTTTAATGTCTTTTTTTTTTGTTTTCTTTTTTGCACAAAATCATAAAAAATAAAAAATAAAATAAAACACACACTAAGATCTCCTAAACATTTATTTTGTTGCAATATAGTGCCAAATTTTATGTAATAAAATTAGTTAAAAAAAAAAAAAGTTAAAGGGGAAGTTCAGATGATCTACTATCTTTTAACATTTAAAAAAAAAAAAAAAAACCCTTGCCTCAGGTGCTCTAAGCCTCTAAGGGTTTGATTAAGGTTTCTTTGTTTTTTTTAATTGATATGTTTTTTTTTTTTTTTTAATGTAAATCCAGGCTTATGTAAATGTAACAGGTATTGATTTTACTGTCTGGCTGTACATTCTACTTCATTTATTTGCGGATCAATTTGTAGCCACAAATGGCAATGTAGATTTGATATTATCGCTTCAGAAAAAGTTTACAATTTACGAATAGGAATAGTGTTTAATGGAAGTATAGATTTGGTGATTGAAAAAACCTTTATATGTAGAAAGTGCTAGAACGATTTTTACTTTTTTTAAGGCTTAACATTATTTTCAACCTTTGCCTATTCAATTGAAAACATAATTTATATACCGTTACTACTTACTACATTATAAAAGCTTCAATTGGAAATTAAAGCAATGTGTAAAATATCATTTCTAAGGCTCTTATCAAAAGTGTGACATCAACCTACATTTTAAGTTTTATCCAATTACAAAACTTGAAATAATTGTAATACTGCATTATAGAATACTATCAGCGCTTTCAAGAGAAACGTGATAACGATGGTATGTTTTTTGGCTCATTTTAAAAAGTACTGTAACATTAATTTGTCTATTTATGTTTCGACATTTGATATATGTTGCCTACATAAGCTGAACAATGAAAGTAAATTTACGATGAATTAATAAAAAAAAAATCCAATATCATGGTCCTGGACATCATTTATTGCATCGAAATCAGATAGTTTGCCGACAATTGCAATTGTATATTCCCTCCACCTCATAAGATAGATATATATATATATATAGAGAGAGAGAGAGAGAGAATGGAGGGGGTATAAATTTGTTTCCCTGCAAAAAAACTTGTGTAAAAGTAAAAACAATATATGTTATAGAAACTATTTTTAAGTCCAAAACTATTTTTTTAAAACGTCATTATAGTAGACAAAGTTGTGAGATCATTTCATTAAGTGCTGTTTTTTATTTTTTTTTATTTTTTTATGAAACATTAAGTGCTGTGGCCTTTATCCCACATTCTCAAAAAAATAGTTGACAATTTCCAAACCCTTTAAAGGATCGCTTGTGGCTTTTATCCCATGTTATTAAGGAGGGAGTTGGATGATAACTTCATAAGTGGACTTGTGTCTTTATACCTTCCATAATCTCTTGAGATAAATGATTAATGATATAACTTATTTTCTTCTTGTAATAAGTGATGTAAGAGAGATTTGAACTAAAATTATCTTGTATAAGAGAATTGAAAAATACTACTGAATTAAATTACAATACTCTTGGCGATAATACAATTATTCATAGATATCAAAAAATGAGAAAACAATGTCATAAAAATTTAAAAGGCATTAGTATGATGCATGTCAAGATAATTGTTTGGGCAAATTCAAATTTCAACTGCTCTGACATGTTAGGAGCAAAGATCCAAATCTAAGATGTACATGGGGGGTTATAGATAAAAAAATAAAAAATAAAAAAGATGTGCATGGGAGAAATTGTGATACTCTAATTGTGGATTGGCGTTGGATTTGATTTAAGTGTGGGTTGTGCAAAATATGTACTTGGTTTTTGCAAAATATGTACTTGGTTTTCACAACCGACGTTTACAAAGTCCATCTTAATTATATAATCAACTACAATAAACCCTATCATTAACTTGAGTAACTAATAATTTTGAGTTCTAACATAAATATGAGTAGCATTTTCAATCATGCCAACTTCATTCAGTCAAAATCCTCATTATCGAGGCAATACCAAATCAACTCGACTTTCATTTTGCTGTGGAGTTAAAAGTTAATAAACAGCTATACAATGTGAAATGTGAATCATGCGAGGACATTGAATGGAGAAGAAAAAGGACATTGAGAGAGAGAGAGAGGAAACTAATGAAAGTGGTGATGAAAGGGACAGTCTAAGATGCTAGAGTGGGTGACAGTGGGTTCACATGAATTCTTCTACCAAGGAGGGACTCATAAAAAAAGGCTACAGTATGTCAAATGTGTAGACCATGCTGAGGCCTGAGTGCCTAAAGTTTGGTACATGGTACATATAAAGGTTTTTGAATTTGATTCCTATTCCTTCCCTTGTCAGCACAAATGAAATTACCAACATCCCCTTCACGAGAGCGACCATTTCCAACTCTCCTTGTTTTTTTGTGGCTCTACATCTGGTTGTCTTGTTTCCCTCTTGGAATGTGTGTTAGATTCTCTCTCTCTCACTTTATTTAATAATATACTTTATTAACTTCGAGTAGATTTTGTTCACCGTTGGTACTGACTGATGAAATCAGCAAAAATGACTCACTAGTACAAGGACTTTTTTCAATGCATTTACCAGCATTTTCCTTTGACAGTACAAAAGACATGATTCCAAAGTAAAAAAAGAAATTAAAAATGTTGGGAAGGGAATCCTTCTTTATTATTTCATGGCCCATGCTAGAAACTGTGACTAGTCTTAGCAAATATGATTTTCAATTGGACTTGAATTTTTCCCATGATCCAACTAAGAAATTAAACATTTAAACTTTAAACTCTAGGAAAAATTTATAGACTATATAGTATATAACTCCAAGACACATACCCACCTCTTTATTCCTCCATATATAGATTATTATCAACCCCAACTTGAAATTCAACTTGCTATATTCTACTTTAATTTATACACCAATCTAATTAAAGTACCAAAATATGGATTTTAATTAAAAAGCACCATGAACAAGATCATATTAATCAAACCCTCTTGATTGGTTTGGATTCAATTTCAATTGAAATGTTGCTGCTCCAACCAAGGCCAAAAGGCAGATTGATCATCCATGCCACAAAACATATTGCTTAAGCTTTCTTCTTTGACCATTTGGTCCATCTTCTGGCATTGAAGCTCAGGTCTTGATGTGGTTTGGAAGAGTTGTGCCACACCTGGTGGAGGCCTTATAGAGGTTGGAAATAGTGGTCTGCTTGTTGGATGAGTGGATAATGGGCTGTCAATTGCTGGTGTCCTTGAGATATCCAACTTGATCTCAGAGCTATTCTCACTTCTATTGCTGCAGGAGCCCTCAGTTTCCTTATTGAGGTTGATAGATTCTGTTGGTTCTCTATTTTTTAGTCCCATTATCTGTAGCAATTAAAATTGACCAATTCAGATGAAACATGCAAACATGAGTACTCAAATACCTTAAGATTCCATACTATAAATTTAGGATTATAATTTAGTATATGGAGAATCAATCAAATGTGACTACCCATCAAATAAATCATAGGAAAAGCAGCTTTTCTAAAAAGCCATTATTGGTTTTTAGAAGTTCCTTCAATAGAAATAAAGGCTCTGAAAATCATGATGTAAGAAAAAGTCAAAAAGCATAAATCTTTATTCCAACACAATCCACACTCCCATGCAAAACTTGAAATTAATTGCACAGAATCAAGAAAACAATTTTAAAAAAAAAAAATTCATGGCATCTTTGCTAGGAACTAATTACCTCTGCTTGAAGTTTTTGGTTGTGAGCTTTGAGTGCATCATTATCTGCTTTGACTGCTTCAAACTGTCTCTTAAGAATTTCATAGTCTTTCTCCAACTGCTTGGTTTTCCACCTTGCTCTCCTGTTTTGGAACCATATAGCAATCTGTCTTGGCTGCAGACCCAAAGCTCTGGCCAACTGCATTTTCCTCTCTGGCTCAAGCTTGTTTCCCAACTCAAAGTTCTTCTCAAGTGTCTTAACTTGTTCCATGTTAAGCCTCCTCTTCTTCTCCCCTATCTGTGATCCATCATCAGACAAATCATCTTCCCCATTACCTTCTTCTCCCAAATCCACAGCTGAAAATGACATGGATCTCTTTCCTAGGAAGGATGCAACACCTGCTTCAACAAAAACATCATTTAGTCAAGAGCTTTGAAGCTTACTGTATTGTCTAATCTGTTTTATGAGGACAGTCAGAGTTTGAAGCCCCGCCCCACTTGTTGTAACAATTGAATTATCAAAAAAACACAAATATCATTTAAAACCCATGCTAAGATTTTAAGTATATGTGAGAGAGAGAGAGTTTCTACCATGAAAGTCTTGAGGTGTGCATGAGGGTAGGATTGGATTGAGAGAAGTGGGATGTGGATTGTCATCTTCATGAGGGGGTTGAAGCATGAAATTTGCTGAGAAGAAAGCCATCCCATTACTGGTCATTATCTTGACTAGGCTTGTGCCACCAATCTTAAAAGCTTTGGTGATGATAATCTGGCTGTCATGTTGAAAGAGAGAAAGAAGATTTGAACATACACTGAGTGGACAAAATTTTAGTGTAAGAGAAGGAAAAGAGAGACTTTAATTATATATCACATGAACATATATAGGAATTTCTTCAATATGAAGTAGATGCACAAATGGTATGATTGTTGGCTTATATACCTTATCAGCTTCTAGGAGAGTTTACTATTCTTTTATATATAAATTTAGAGAAGGGAAAAGGAAGAGAGGAAGAGAGATGTATTATTCTGTAGGATCTCTTCCTATGAAGAGTGATTACTCTTTTTATATGTTACTTTCCTATAGCAAGATAAATAAATCACAATTATCTATAGGACGTACTATATATTCTTCAATAAGTTTTTAAAAAACTATATACACTAACAATGACATTTTTGTATAAAGCCGAAAAAATATGTTTGGTAGTGAGATTTAAAATAAAAAAAGGGAAACCTGCTGAACCATCTCAATGGATACTTTGTAGTCATTACTCATTACAATATTTTTTTTTGGAGTAATAGTTGATAAGTTTATAATTATATAATTTGCTGTTGTTTTCATATAATGCTAATCTTCTTTTTCAATCTTAGGAGACAAGCAGTGGTGTTATTCTTAACAAAGACAGTTGTCTATAAATATAAATTTCAAAATGGGAAGCAAGCACTTTTTCAAGCTTTTAGCTTGATTGATTCCATTGGTAAAGGAAAGGAAATGGGGTTCATATTTTATGCTCCTTTAATGTGAAGCAGTAGACTTAAGAGAAAAAAGAAAAGCTCTAAAAGCTCCAAATGATTATTTATATAAACATCAATAATATTATAGACACGACGAAGCTTATAATTTATTAAGATAACAAGTTATGATAGTTACTGTAGCATCACTTTCATTGGGTCTATCACTAATATTATTTTAATTATACATCAATTACAACAATATATAACAGATTATAATCAGTAAAACATCATTTTCATAAAAACATTGATAACACCCTACACTCAACAGTTATACATATAAAAAGTTAAATATTGACTAAGCTTTCAAATGGAGATCATGGGTGTGTTTAATTGTGAAAGAGAGAGACTAGCTAGTTGTTGTTTCTTAGAGAAATAAAATTTATATGCTGTGTGATATTTTTATGTTGTCTTAGTTTTTGTGAAGAAAAAGGTTACTTGAGAAATAAGAGAAATGAGTTGGCTGTATCTTTAGGTCCAAAGGGGGATTGAATTTGAGAGAGAGAGAGAGAGAGAGAAGAGGCAGGAATCTAGGGGATGGGTCCAATGAAAGGGGGGCAGGGGTTGCTACCTAACCCACCAACAGGTATCGTGCACAAGGACGAAGGTCTTTCCCATCATCCATTATCCTTTTCCATCCAGTCCCCAGCCCTGTGCTATGCCTTTGCATGTCAGTGTGTATGTAAGAGAGAGAGAAAAAAAAGAGAGAGAGAGAGAGGTTTAAAAAGTCCAAGCAAAGCTGAACATGTTAACCCTACAGTAGTACTACTAGAGCTAGTCTTTTTCACCTTTGTAATTGTTACCCCATGTCTATGTTCGTCTCCATCCTAGTAGTATTGCTTCTCTCTTTACAGCCACTTCATCCAATTGGCCTTCCTTCATGTCCTACCCTTTGTCGTATTCTTCTCTTTTCCTTCATTTCGAATCAATATCATCTAAGCATATGAAAGAATGTTCATTAAGATTTTTATATAGGTAATAGTGTTATATATACTAGTATCACATGATGAAAAAACTTATTTCATCTGAGAAACAATGATAAATAATTTTAAATAACATAATATCATGTATATTTTAAAATTTGATAATTTACCTTAAAATAATCTCCATTTTAAAAACAAATAGAGAGCATCCTAGTACCCATGTTCTCTCTCCTATCACTTAGAACTCAGTACTAATGAAAAATAATCATGTAAGAGATAACTTATTACAAATCTATAAATCCATGGAATTGGAACTCTACATAACAATCTACAAGTTACCAAGTCTTGTTAATTTATTTTATTTTTTAATAGATAAGATAGTATTTGAAACCTATAACGTTTATTTCATAATGAATTTTTTTTCTTCATTAGATCAAGATATTAATGAGTTTTTTTAGTATAGATGAGAATCGAACCTAAATCTTTTATTTAACGAAAAATAACTTTACCGAAATTATGGGATCGATTCTAGATCTCTACCGACTAATTATTGGCTGGTTAATCTATTAAAGCTGACCATTTTACCTCATGTTTTGAACTGAAGTCAACCAAGGAACACTTTCTATCATAGCACATTGGAAGCCTGCGGGGATTGCTCATAATTTTGCATTGAGCTACACTAGAGAAAGAGCCTATGCTGTTTTTAACCTTTGAAGTCTATTTCCCATTTTATCTACCTTTGGTTAATTAACTTACTACAATTATTAGCTTCATTCACTTGCCGAAGGGCTACAAATAAGTTATGAGACTACCCTTCGTAATTTGTCAATAAATTTAAAGAAAGTGAGTTCAAATCAACATGTAAAAGGACTGGTACAAAAAGTTACAATTGTTGAATGCGGTCTTGCTTTTTAACATATGTTACATCAGAAATAGTGAGTGCGGGGTCACTCTTCACAGCATACCAGTTCAGTAAGTAACTACTTAAGTTTTCATGATCATTTTTGGTGCTCTTTCACCTTGCTTTCTCTTAACTAATTATTCCATCATAAATAGAAATAAAGCAGCATACAGGGTCAATGATAAGAACTAAAACTCCAACATATGGTCCCAAAATAGCTTATTTATCCACAAACATACGTTGCCATGTTTTCAATTCGTATGTGACGATGTTCCAATCAGTCTTTCATGTGATTGAATGTTTAAAATTGAATCGTAGAAAGCCAGTGACATCATTCATAAATTCAATTTTGTATTTTGAAAGTAATCCCACTTTTATCATGCAATTTTATTATGTACATACGTGTTTGTATATAATATTGAGCTCAAAACAAGAAGAAGATCAAAATATCATTCTCATGCTTAAAATATAACTCAGATTTAGAGCAAAAATACAACATTACATACAAAAACCTTAAGAAGAGTTTTAATAAAAGTTAATGGAATGATGAGAATTTTATTTTAATTTTTATGGAAGAATAGAACATAAATTATGTTTTTGAAAAAGAAAAAAAATCAAAGAAGCTTCTGTCGACGATTTTATTTTAGTGCATGCGTGAGATGGGATAGGAGTATAGGAGTATGGCATTGGCATAGGAGAAAGTTGTGTGAAGGGTGATCCATATGTCAAATTTGGGCTTCTAACTTTTGATGGAGAAATCATTGGCTGCCTGATTAATCTACCATGGAGATATATCCAAGAAGAATCAAACGGACCCCACAATCTGTAAAATGTTATTGATGGGACAGGGGGTAGGGTCTTATAGGGCCCCACAAAAATGCATCTTTAGAATTGGCCAAAGACAAGCTAATCTCAGCTGCATCACATGAGTCATGAATTCATTAGTTGGAAACTGAAGGGCTGCCCCAGTGGAATGGGGTGGATCCATGTTCCTTAACCCTTCTCTCAAATTTTTTATTTTTAATTCAAATAATAAAAAATAGATTAAAACAAAAATAGTAATAATAATAATAAAGAAGTAGATGAATCTTCTCCTCCACATGCCTTCATGCTTCGGGGGGGTTTCAGCTTAGTCTGATTCCATGTGCATTCTTTGCTTGACATCACCCACTCTTTCTGGAGTGATTTGTAGTTTTTTTCCTAATTTTTATTTTTAGAAATATATTGGATTTCCCTTTGGGCAATGAGATATGCATTGATAGTGATTCGTCAACTACTGGTCCAGTTATGTTTTCAGTTTTTATTTCTTAATTCTATTCCTCTGTGGCCATGTGTAGCTTTTCTCAAAAAGGTGGCCCATTAATCAGAATCGTCCATTCAGCAGGACAATTTAACATATTTGGTCAGACGTCACAACTCCATAACAATAAGTGTTCATGTAGAACCATTTTCATTAAATATTGAAGTATCAATTCATAAAGGCCCTGGTTTTGAAGGTATGCTCTCTTCAAGGTCCAAGATTCAACAACTTTTGGATGCAAACAATCCCTTAGGACTACACCTCTGGTGAAACCAACGATTTATCTAATTCGTGTAGAGAAACTATATAAAATCCATACATATGTGGATTCTACTTAGGATAGTTTTGGGAAAATTAAAATCAGATATCTCCTCCTCGCACCCCACCTCCACCCACCAAAGGAAAAAAAGCCTTAAGAAATGGGTAGCACAGTGAAGGAATATTACAGAACATTGTGAGCCGGAATTAACAAAGATGAAAAATGTAACAATCGGTTTAGTGTTGGTTTGGCATTACATATTTTCATTGGTTTATTTTGTTAAAAGAATAAGTTAATTAAAAGTATAATTATACCCTAAAAATGAAAATTTAAAAACCCTTTATAAAAGCAAATAAGTAAAATAACTCCAAAAAAAAAAAAACCGAGCTTGACATAATCTGACTTTCAAATTTCCTTTCTTATCTTATATAAATTAACAAGTTATTTAAAAATTGTGAATGTTTCCTTCTCTTTTTTTCTTTTTTTTTTTTTAATAAAAAAAAAAAAAAAAGTTTAGTTTCGTGGCTTTCGTCTGTTTCATCAGGTTGGGCACTGAGCTCTAAAAAGAACTATTTTCCTTTTCTTGCTGTGGTACGAGTTCTAAAAGCTGAGGAAAAAAGAAAAAATCACCTAAAGTATGATCTATATAGCTGTCAACCCTTTAGAGATGTCACCCACATTAAGAAATGCGGTGACACGTTTATCCCAGGACTAAAAAAGCTATAGTTTTGAATTTTAATGCTATTTGGCTACTGTATCTATAAAAGTATAAAATATTTACCATAACAGCATAACCTGAGGATAATTTTTATTTATTTTTTTCTCCAATAAATACCCCGACAATCGGGGCATCTCAATTGTGATAATTATTGGTTATTTTGAGACTGCTCTTGCTTTTCAAGAGTAATATTTAAATCAATCTTTACTTTCTAATGTGAATTGAATCTTTACTATCTCATAAATATGTCTATTTGATATATTGAAGTGTGTCCACGGACTGGTTGTAATCGTATCTCTTACATTTCACAAAACAGCTCCTCATGCATTGACAACGAAAGGTGCAACTCCATCTCCTGATTGGAACAGTTCAACTAACATCCAAGTAGAATATTATTACATAAAAGGAAGTGTTTTTTCTTTTTACTTCTACCATTAATGTCGTCCAGTAATCAATAGAAACACCCTTCATTGTCATTCCTTAAAGTCTCTAATACAGGAGGACAAGGAAAGGTTACTTGTCGTACTCCTTCTTCTTTCTTCTTCTTTTTTGTTTGTTCTTAACTTCTTATAACAAATAGAGGAATGAAAATTTGAATTCATGTTACTTTTCGTTGTTATCATTATTTTTTGATAATTCAATAATTGAGAATTGAGAGATTTAAACTCTAAAATGTCTTCGTTAGAGAAATCATGAGGTGACAACTAGTCAAGTTATAAGGCTTTAAGTCATGTTATTCTTATAAATAAACTATACAATATCACTAAAATACAAAACTCTTAAGTTATTTATTGAACTCTTACCATGGAAAACTTTGGACAAATTTTATATTAACCAGTGATTTCACTATCACTCATTATCCTTCAAAATTAATTAAAGCAAAGTCTTCTACGAAAGCAATAATTATCTCATAGATCCATCATATCATCATCTCTTAAAATATATAGACCCCATAATTGTTGGGTATACACTATATGCTTGCGAGTTGAAGTCTCGCATGGAGAAAAATTAAAAAAGTTGAAGAATTTTTTTTTTGAGAAAAAGAAGTTGAAGAATTAATATCACATAATTGAGCTCAAATCCATAAACTTAAGCTTTTGGTTAAGTGATGTTCATATATGTTATATTAAAATCTCAATCAGAGTCTTTTCAAGAAGCTCTCTCCCCAACAAGTGGTATCAGAACTCATAGTAGTATACGGCAAGGTGTTATTCAAAGTCTCTTAAATCAAAAAGATTTAAGAAAACTTTGACGTAACCATCAATGAAAAGAAAACTTTGACGTAACCATCAATGAAAAGAAAACTTTGACGTAACCATCAGTGGAAAGAATGCATGCCTAGGGAGAAATCATAAATGGGAGATTATCTTTGTTTAGACGAAATTAACACTTGATCAAGACTCACTCATCTAGCAGTAACCAAAGCAGCAAGGAAGAATGGTCGTGATTCTCATTGGACCATTAAACATTTTGTAGATGATACAATAGTCATTCTAAACTCTTTTGATGAATGGTTTGTAAACCATACCTATAGGGAGGTTAATCTTGTTGTACATTGTTAAGTGGATTCTTTTGAGTAGTAAGTAAGGAAATATCTCCATCTCCTTTGAACCTGATTTTTGCTTGGAGTCAAAAGAAAATGATGGTCTTAGGTCCTTCTAGTTGTAGTCTGTTTTCCCGTTCTATTATTTTTAGTGAATTTCTTACTTATTCAACCAAAAAAAGACAAAAGAAAAAAAAGAAAGAAAGAAAGTTTAAACATGATTGGCCAAAGGTCCTAAGTTTCGTTAGCTTGGGAGGGAACGGTGTGGGATACAAATTAAATTAAATTAAAGAAAATAACCCTCTACGAGATTTTCTTTCGAAAGTTCATTGGAAAGGCACATACAAATTTGGCTTTTTTTGCAATTTAAAATTTGTAGAAATAGATCTTTCACATCAGAGACTCAATGGGAAGGTAGACATATGGTAAAATTAGACACAATGAAAACACTAGTATAAAACTCTAAATCTAAATCTCTTATATTTTCAATCTTCTAACCTCCTCAACATGTCCTCAAAAAACTCGATTCAACCGTTGGTCTCACCTTCAACCTTCAACGAAAACTGCACTACCATTGATATCTCCAAAAGGCTATTCTCTCCTCATAGCAGTCGACCCCGTAAGCTCTAAGTCCACAAACCATACCTATCCGTACTTATGCTAACATTGTCAATGAGAACTTCTGTCATGATAGAATTGTTCCATCCAGAACCGTCAATGGAACAAATATTCCAAACTCTCGATCGACGATGTCTCTAGGGAATTAGAGGTTTCAATACCAATTGCAATATGTTAACACCCGTTTATTGAATGTCGGTGACGAAAGTTAAGCCAAAAATTATGATTAGCAAATGAACATTCCAGCATCAATGTGAGTTTTGTTAACCATTGATCCTTGAAGCATAGGAAAATTAAAAAGTGATAGAGAGACTGCTTGAGTAAAGGTAGGAATAGCTATTTTGTACCGATTTAAGAAATAATAATTACTCCTTGATTTAGGAAAATAGCCATTGTTTAGGGATAGTGCATCCGAACAGCTAAATAACAATTCAAAATTATTACCCATTCCATTATAGGGTTTATACCAACAAACAAGTGTGCCTTAGTTTTTTGTTACTCTGATTAAGTGAGAATTGATCTACTACCAAATTAGGGCACTCTTCATCCCTTGAGTTCAAAATTTCAAATACCAGAATATAGCAATCCAACGGAACATAAACTCAACTAGGCAGTTAGGACTGGATTTTATGAGCAATCCGTTAGCTTGGGCCAGCCGTGTTAAACAGACCTATTACAGGCCACCAGGTGCTACCTAAACTATAGACTCAACCAGGTTCACACAATAGGAACACCAACTTCAAACGTGCCAACGCAGGCCGAGAAGCCTGGACCCGGTTAATTTTATGATGAGATAATCAAATCCCAAAAAAATGTTAAAAATTTATTAAAAATTTTCATGGCCAAATCATATGCATTTAGAATTATGATTCCGCTTTGCAAGCTGTTAAAATATCTCACTAATGCCAAAATTATAATTTAAAAAAAAAAAAAAAAAAAAAAAAACATGCTGCCTACTAACTAGTCTTTGTAAAAGTCCAATCCTTTGCCCAAAAGGTGTTAAGGCTGTTATGTATTCATACAACTCCAGAAAGAAAAAGAATTAGTACAGCCATCCTTCAAATGCATGTGAGGCTACCTAGGATTGAACACGCACACTTCCTTAGAAGAGCAGTTTGTGGTTTTGGAATTCAGAAGAAAGCATCATCATCCTTTAGGAGTTTTGTTATTGTCAGCCAGGACCAAATCAGTACCGTGCAACACCCAAACTAACAATGTACAACTACACGTAACCACCATCTGGATGATGGGTTATCAGTTAAGGTAAAACATCATAACAACATACACATGAGCAATGACATGGAAGAAATGATTAAACAGTTAGAGGCATGAACTCTGAATGCAGAAATATGATAATTAGGATTCTTAAAAGAATAAATGAGTAAGGCAAGTATTTTTCATTCTCTCAACAGCACAAAACTTTTCACTATATGCAACTATATCCTTTAAAAAAAGTGATGTACTATACTCTACATAGGATACAGATACCCACAAAGGGGGAAAAAATGAATGAATTTGAATATGGAATGTGTAATTTCTTTGATAAGAATATGATACGTACGCATAATGGCAAAGCCAATCCCTCTGAAAGTCACTGATTATGTTCATGTGGCTGCTGATAATAATATTCAGGTTGGTTGTCACCTTGATGAGGGCTGTGCCAGTCATTAACCAAAATGAAAACCAGATGACGTGAAAGAACTGCTGGAAAGATTTGGCAGCCTGCGGATTGCAATAACACCAGCTGCAAAGGCAGAGAAGGAAGCCAAAACAAAGGCAGGAATATTTCCTCCACCAAATAAAGCATCCCACGGTCCCGCACCAAGTGATACAATCATCTAAACAAATCAACAACACAGTTGATATCAACATTGACTAAATTAACAAATATTAAATGGGAGTAAGTGTAGAAGTGTGTGTCACAACCGAACAAGAGTAAAAAGGAAAATTATCTTAATAGCCCATTAATATCCCCAACATTTTTAAGAATATATTACAAGCTAGATTAGCTACCTCCAAACTCTACCCCCAAATAATAAAGAACCAACACAGGAAACAAAAGAAAAAAAAGAGATAACCACGGTACATTGTAAGTATAGATAAGTATCAAACGATACATTGAAATGAAGGTAGAATATTTGTTGGTATAATAAGCTCAATCTGAAAATATATGACAAATAAAACGCTAGGCAGAAGAAGGTGGAAGAGAAGATTAGCAGTACCAAATAAATAAATAATGATAACTCCTTTGCACAAGCTTTTTCATCGGCTGCCAAGGGGACCAAAATTATGTTTGGATGAAATGCACACTTTTGAGACAGAAAACTCAGTACCAAATGGGCACTTAACTAGTTACGTACAAAACAATACTTTTCTTTTTTTTTTTTATGACGGAGGAACCATCCTAACGAAGAGCCCTTAGGACTCGCCGCTAGTCCAAAAAACCTCCAGTGGGCGCCAACCCAGCTGCCAGGCTGGTCCCACGAGGTAATCCGATGGCTTCATCAGGGGTTGGGAATACTCCCCGCCTTCCGGCACCCCCTTGGCCACCGACGGCCTAGGCAGTTTATCCTCCTACCCAGGAGGCTACGTACAAAACAATACTAAGATTTAGATTGTTGTTTTAGGACTCTTTCCATTCCAACATAGTAAAAAAGTGAGTAACCACTTAAAATTTAAATGCGGAAAATGAATAGAAATAAAGAAGAATGTATGGAACTACCTGTGGAACAACAATTGCAAGATTTAGAACTCCTATAGCCAGCCCTGTATGGCCATACAAACAAACTCTTCAGAATCACAAACAGATAAAGAGGGTAACAATATGAAATAAAAAAGAAATTTTTACAAACCTTGGCCGCCACCTGAATCAGCAGTCAACTCTGCTGTGAGAGAAAATGGAACACTGTATGTAATCTGCAACACAGAAACAATCAATGCCAGCAAACACATACTGCTGCGGGCAGAAATGGAAGCAAATCAAGCAATACATCAAGGAAAATATGCTTACAGCAAGAGGAAAGCCAAGAAGAGCAAATAAAACCAAGGCAGCTGTCCTGATTGCTGCACTCCCACCAATTACATGTTGAATCCCTTCAGAATATCCTCGGACAGATACCAAACTAATGATAGCGGTGCCAGCCATGCAGGCAAACACAATAAAATTGCTCATTGCCCATACAAGTCTTGCACCAAACCACTTACACATTGGCTCAATAAGGAAAGAACTAACGCCAAGAACAACCTACACCATGAGAAAAATAAAGAATTTTTTTTAGTAATTGTTTAGCAAATTAGACACTATTTACAAGATTCCATTACCATCAAGTTGCGAAAAATATTCTTATTGTAATTTGAATAAAGAATGACACATTTCATATAAAAGTTGAACCAAGGATGCTCAATTTTTGAGTTCTTACTGAATTCAATAGCAAACCGAATGCACCTTGTCTGACACCTTGGTCATACTTCAGTACATCAGAACGTTCTCCTTTCGGATCTCCATGATAAACTTCCCTCCCCATCCAATCGGTATCAAAAAGAAAGAAGGGGAACCAGGACAACTGCATGCAAGATTATGATTGCAAACAGCATAAGGTTAATTTGGAAGCTCAAACCAGCTATCATCACATAAAAACAGTAATCTAGCAAACACACACATATGTAGTGAAGTGGAAGTAATGGCAGATGAGGCCCAGGCCTCCACCACATGGCATAAGTAAAAGTATTTCAGTTTTAAAAACTTCACAAAATGCCAAAATAAAAACTTTTACGATAATTCAATAACATTTTTTTTAATACTTCCCATAAAAATCATTTTTTTTAATCTTACTTTTTAGTTTCCATTTTAAATATTAGATAACAATTTGTTTTCGAAATAAACCCCAATTGTCTAATTTCTCCCTTTAGATAATCCTAAAACTTTCTGTATCAATCTTCATTTTGCTTTTCCTTTCTTTCCCGTTTGCTTTCTTTTCCCTGTTTGTTGATTCAATCATACTTGAAGAAGGACAGATTTTGGAACTCTGTCTGCATGTGCTTTTGGCGGGTTATAAAGATTTGTTTGACTAAATTAGGTTTGAATTTTGGTGGTAGAAATAGAGGATGACTGGTTATAGAATTCTAGGCAGCAGCAAAATTGGGTATCTTATGGCTGGTTTAATGGTTTATTTGGTGGCTAACAGGTAAGGAAAAATATGAAGTTCTAGAGTATTCATAGGTAAGGGAAATGGTTTGATCTGGGATTGCAAAGAAGGAAGATAAGAGAGTTTTGTTGCTGTTCGTGTGAAAATTTTGTGAACAATAAAGGCATGCCAAAGAAGAAGTGCAAGAGAGAGAACAAAAAACTGTAAGCACTCTTGCCCCGAAAACATCAATAATCCAATACTCAAAATCTTTGATTTTGAAAACATTGAGCATAAATGTATAATTATTCTTAATTTGACTCTAGGATGCTGTACTCTTCGAGATTCTCTTTGATGTCCTTAGCATACTTCTAGTGTACTGGGGCTCCTCTTTTCAATAAAATCATTACTTACCAAAAAAATAAAATTGACTTTAGGATGCACGTAAACTTTGATAAAATGTCATTAAAATTTGATAGATTATGATTTCCAATGTTGAAGTTCATTTAAAATACTTCGAAACCCTATAGAATTGCATTTGAATAGAATCATATTAGTTCAAAATTAAATTACAAATTGATAGGAACACGCAAGTTTCGATTTCATGTAAAGTTATCCATTTGACTTATTTCTTTTTATCAAGTAAAAACAAATATGCCAATAATTGCTATCCATGCAAGACTGAGATATACCATAAGAACTATAAGTTGATTCAAGATCTCGCTATCAACCTCTTGTCCAAAAAAATAGTAATCTTTTTTGAGTTCAGAACAAAAGGTGAACAGGACAATGACTAACAACTAATTTGAAATGAAAACACAGAAACAGGAATTATTTAAAATAAATACTGGAGTGCTTACCCAAGTAAGAGCCATAACAATAAGCACTGAATGCATCGCAGGCGGTAAATGCCGTAAACTAGTCAACAAATTGACTAACACAGCTCCAGGGCCATCATTAAAGCTTTCATTTTGATGATCCTCAACTTTAGAGTTGACTTGTATTAGGTTTTTATCCCTTTCATTAACACCTGCAGTGCTGTTACCATTGGCATTATCAATATTTGGCATATCAGGCTTTGACTTCGAATGGTCAAGGCCATTTTGTCGAGTATCATCCAATAAAGGTGCAGAATCCGACAGACGGTGGGGCTGATTAACAGTAAGTGGAACCTCCTTTGCAAAATAAAGAGTCACAAGAGTGCAAAGAGTCAGGAAAACCTGCATATACACCAAACAATGTTCTTCGAATCAGAATCGCACAATTAGATGCCAGCAGAACACATACAGCTACAAACTGCTTCTTTTTTTTCTTTTTCTTTTTGAAAATTTAATGATGTATGAACTTTTGAACTACTTAAAAGGTAGTTTTTTTTTTTTTTTTGATAGGTAAAAGAATGGGGTTCATCACGAGGACTTCCCAGGAGGTCACCCATCCTAAAAAGGTAGATGATGTATAAAAAGAACAAAGAAATTCAGAAACTGCAATATGGATTTCCATTGTCATGCAGAACAGGTTCCTCTCTTTTACACATGCAGGGACCATTTTGGGTGTAAAAATAGCAATTCCCCAACTTGAAATAGGCATGTACTAATCAAATTTGACATACTATAATAACAAAAGGCTAAATTGTAACTTCTCTATTACTTAACTCAGACATTTAACAGGAACAATACATTCCTTAGTATATACTGGTTAATGGCAAAAAGGAAGCATATGATTTTGAGATCATTCAGTTTCAGAAACTACACTATTTATGCTTCATTTACATATGATAATCATGTAAGAAGTCACAATAATAGATACCATAATTGAATCCACATGATTGACAGAAAAAAAAAATGTCATAGAAGTAATTAACTATGTAACACGGGAAAGATTCATGAAAGTATACTAATCACCAAACCAACTCACCACTGCAACAAGAAATGCTGCTTTGAGATTTCCACAAGCTTCACAGCAAGCTCTACTCATCAGGAATGGAAACCATCTGCTCATATACGAATTCTTAGATAAGTTAATCTCCACAAAAATAATATATCAACTGAGACAAACCAGAGTGTGGGAAGTGCAAGACGCAACGTTTCCTTACATCTATATGGTTCAAATTTTAAACAAAACATGGGGAATGAATTACGATATCTAATCAGAGATGATGGAATGCATAGAATGAATAACATGAAGACATGCACAAGCCAATTCTACAGAAAAAAAGTAGATTACAACCAAACAACAATCATGGGGTGTCACCTGTGCCAATTTCCACTAGCACCAGCAGAGAATCCTAGGATGTTTCCAACAGCCATCCATGAGCAAAATATAGCATTTGCTGAATTACGTTGATCAGGACCTAAAAATAAAGTCATAACATAAGTTATAATGTTTTGATTTAGCATGTAGTTTGTACGTAAAACACGTAAATAAAGCTTGAGTTCCCAAGTCTCACTAAATTATAAAAACCCAAATGGAAAGATATAGGAGGGAAAAAAAAAAATTCCACCTGATAGATCGGCCAAAAGGGCACGAGCCGGTCCCTACAAACAATGAAAATTTTCATTATTTGCTCATATAAATGGTGGTTACTGGCATAAGATTTAAAAAGCAGTGATTGGAAGCTAGAAATAAATTGTTTCAACAAGCTTTTACCTGCACTGTATTGTTGGCAAGATCCAGCAGCCAGAAACCAACAATAAAGACAATAGCTGCCCTTGTTCGGGTACCTTTGTATGAACTGCATTTGCATAGATGAGTGTTTTTAAACCTCAAAATTTCATATTTGTGAAATAAAAACAAAGAATCAAGAGGAGGCAATAGGAACCTGCAATGCTCCTTTGCATCACCTATTATATATCCAATGTCTGCAGAAAACCCGATTAATATCACCTATATTGCAAGACTTAGTTTAGCTAATATAAAAAAGCTATAGATAACAACTTATGTAAAAAATACAGGAGTTCCTAGCACTTACTGCTACTGAGATCATGAGAGATCCTATAAGAATAAATGGCCGTCTTCTTCCATATTTGGAAGTGCATTTATCACTCCAAATACCAACACAAGGTTGAACCTGAAAATCAATACGCAAGTAACTCAAGAGTATTTGAAGCAGACAGATATAGAAGGATATGCATAAACTTTCTGTAGAAATGACTTGGAAATTAAGCAACATCAGGTACTATCCACTCCTATGGAGTGATCATAGCCAATTGGAGCAAACACCCTGATACAGGCCTCTGATCACTGGTGTGTATGGGCACCGGCACAAGAGGACAGCCCAGCCAGTGACCTTAAGGCTAGATGATTAGTTATGGGATTTGAGGATTTTTAGGGGATTCTATTTATTTGCTTTTATTTTGATTTTGAGGATATTGTGTGATTTTCTATATAGCATAAGTACGGTTACCACATGTTATGTTGAATGAAAGTTTATTGGTATTATTCCAATTGCTGGGTGGTGATTCCGGTGGTGAAGCCTAGGGTTGTTCTCCATTCACCCGTATTTTCCTTATTTCCTATTTGGGTTGTTCTTGATAATTCATCCAATCTCACAAACTAATGGTAGTATTCAACTGCTTCTTTTTTTATAAGTAATGGTTGTATGCAACTGCTATTATGCTTGGTGTAGTTAGAGGCCATTGTGACAAAGTTTAACAACCTTCATTATGCACAACTATTTTCTTTTGACAATGGCCCTACTCAATATGCTTAGTGTAGTATGATTTATTGTAACAAATTAAAAGGGGCAATATATACAAAATCATACAAAGTGAATTTTTTTTATAAGTAAAAATCATACAAAGTGGATATAAAATGTAAAAATTTTGGAACATCGGTTGCACGCTGGGAAAAAAATAAAAATAAAATAAGTAAGTGGTTGCTATCACCTACCACAAGACCTGTAATAGGGCCACAGAGCCAAATAAATGAAGAGAAGGCATGCTCTATTCCAAGTGTCTGCAACAATTAGTTGAGAGCATTAGTAAATCAAAATGAAGCTCAAGTAGATTAAAAAAAAAAAAAACTCAATACAGTTTGACCGACCAAGACAAAGATACCATAAACCATCAAACCAATCATGAGTAAACATTGAAAAGATAACTAATTACATCAATGAAAGCTGAAAACAATTTCAGAAGCAGATAGATGAGTATGATATTACCCTTAAACATCCCTTTACATAGTAACAGTTGGAAAGCTTCTGTTTCACACTAAACAATTTGAGCTTTCAACATTCACCAGTGTCTCCATACTACAAGTATTCAATGCGTTTGGTGACACCAAAAATGACCATGTTCACTCTTTTTTTTTGGTTATTATATAGTCATCAATTAATTTTTTTTGATAAGTATTATATAGTCATCAATTACAAAGTAGCAATGGGGAAAGAGCTATCGATGGACGGGTTTCTTGGAGAATGGTTTTATAAGTTTTCAAACTAATCGTCAACTCATAATGTAAATTTTTTAAAAGCTGGAGTTACATTAGGTGGATACCATCCAAACATTGTATAGGTGGATTATGTTGATAAGATAATTGTCAAAAGTCTTCAAATGTTTTACTTTCCTCACAAAGTAGATTATATTTTTATTTTCCTTTTTCCGCCTAAGAAAGTGCAGTAAATTAGGCATCAACAATCAAGAGCTAGATTTTGTATTGAATTCAAATTGATGCAATAGTTTTTATTTATTTATTATTATTGGTAATTAAACACGCGGCTAGTAGGTTTGAACCCACCTCACCCTCCACTTTGCTCTTAAAAGAAGAGAAGGTGTCATTTGAGCTAGAGCTCATTGGTATAATCAGTTATCTTTTTCATTCATGGTTTTTTCAAAAGAATGTCAACTTTTTACACATTTATCAACAAAAATATACCAAATCCACCTAGAATGTTTGCGCGCACACACACGTACACAACAAATTTTTTTTTTTGTCCGATAATGTAGGGAACCTTTATAAAGCCCTTTAGACTCATTTCTAGACAGTAAAACCTACAAATGACTGACCTCATCTGCCAAAACCAATTGCCAAGCATTCATCCCTAATAGACTAAGCAGTTTATGCTCATGCCCAAGGGTAGGCATACACAACAATTATACCGTTTTTCCTTGAAAACAATGAGAAAAACTACTAGGCAAAGAGTTTATTAACGAGTGCTCTAAGAACCAAAGTTAAAAGTGCATTTAATGTTACATTACTCCTATTTTTTAAAAACTTTTTTGAGAAAACGTAGTTATGATTTACAGAAAAACAAATACAACTATCATAAACAACGAGTTAAATCATTGAAATCTATATTTTCTCTTTTCCAAGAACATTGCATAACAGCTAATAATTGAACAATTAGTATATAGCAGACAAAAACATCCAATTGAGAATTTCCCTCTACATAACTCCAAAAAACTACAATGACCTCAAAATCAGCAACACTAAATTTTCCTAAATTCACAAACTGAACACTGATCCATTTCTACTATTATTCTAAAAAGAATAGAATTAAACTCTAATTCTCAATCCCTTTCACACTCCTCAGATCCGAATCGTCCACAAACAAACACCAATTCAAATCACATAATAAAACCAAAATTCAAAACTCAATAGAGAGAGAGAGAGAGAGAGAGAGAGAGAGTATGGAACCTGAATATAAGGAGTCAAAAGCGAGAGCTGTAAAGCCCAGCCGAATTGTACACCGGCGGCGACCGTACAACTGAGAACCAGAGTCACCAAGCTAATGTGTTTCTCTCTGGGAGGAAAGGAAGGCAAAGAAGAAGATGAAGAAGAAGGAAGAGGAGAAGGAGATGAAGGTGAAGAAGAAGAAGAATTGAGATCGATCCGATGGTTTTCCGAGTGAAATGACTCGTCCATTCCTACCATTTCCACTTCCGCTTCATCCTTCAGGTTCTTGTACGGAACTCGGATCGACACTGACTCGGTCTTTCCCGCCATGACTCGGACTCGCTGTTCAATCACGACCTCGATTCCCACATTCAAAAACTCGATGCTGAGGATATACGATTTAGGTTTTCTCCTTTTTCGAAGATAGATCTCTGATTCTAGGGTTAGAGTGATTCGATTCAATTCAATTCAAGGAATTAGAGAAAAAAATAAAAAATAAAAACAAAACAAAAAACAAAATTGTTGTGAATTTTGGGCGGGTGTGGTAGTGTGAGAAAATTGAGTCTGACTTTCGGTCAACTTTGCTACGTTGCAGCACCATGAAGACTAATGCTATAGCCTGTATCAACGTTCATTTTTGTTAAATTACTTTCTTGTCCCTTATATATTACATTTGTCTATTTCTTATTCGTTTAAATTAGATTTTATTTCATTAAATATGAAATTGCCATATTTTAAAATTTTTAAAATTTCTGAATTTGATTTATAATTCTAAATTCATGGTCTTTTTGGGTAAGCTGATGAGTAACATCAAAGGGAAAGTGAGAGGCATGTGACTTGGATAATGTAATGGAATCAGGACCGTTGATACGATAGGATAGGATAGTATAAAAGTCTTCAAAAGAAGCAAGAGATTGATTTTCCGCGAAGGAAAGTGCGTGAACTGTGAACTGTGAACCGTGAAACCCACCGACAGTGGAATTGAATTGTCGAGTCAGATTCACGTTTAGTTTATATTAGACTTTCCACAATAGACAACAAATTGGAGGACACGTAATCAAAACTCAAAGCTTGCAAATTACTGTACCGCAACCTGAAAACTATTTTGCAGCAAACCTGAGTCAATTGAATGTTTTATGTGCTTAAGCCAAGTGATTAGTGTACGAATTAGATTTTTGCCAGGTGAATATTTTACGGACCAAATCGAGATCTAATGCAATACTATGCAATACTTTTGATCTCAATTGCCCAATAAAAAATGATTTTTAATCTCGATCATCTAATGAAAAAAGTGATTTTTTTTTTTTAACTTGTTAAATATTTTTTAATATATTTAAACCGACAATCGAAATGAAAAGTTGTTTTACAACAATTAATCACAGCCATTAAAAAGTATTGCTATGCAATACTTCCCCAAAATTGCTTGGGATCTCAATCCATGTTTTATAGCACTTTGAAAGCCTGTGTTTTACAACAATTAATCACAGCCATTAAAAAGTATTGCTATGCAATACTTCCCCAAAATTGCTTGGGATCTCAATCCATGTTTTATAGCACTTTGAAAGCCTGAGCCTGTATAAATTAGATTTTGCCTAGTGAATGTTTTATGTGCTTAAAACAATAATGTCAGTCATAAAAATATTTCACAATTATAGAGACAGCATGGGTGTGATTACGAAAGAACAACATTAGGTACTGATACACTAGTTTATGATGGATCTTTCTTTATCCTCTTTGCTGTAATTATAGACTTACAGTGAGTATTCTATGGTACATTCAAAGATATAAAACATAAACGACATATATGTTTTAAGCTATTAGTATGCACAAGACATAAAGCCATATTTGAGTTAACAAAAGGCATCATTGGTTAACACCATGACTACCCATGTCAGCTGCAGCTTTAGCTGCTCGAGTTAAAGCATCTGAGAGCCAAAGAGCTCCTTTGGCGAAGTAGGGACTGTTTACCACAGTCGTTGCAGCTGATGCAGCTGTTCTTCCAGTTGCTGATACAGCTGACTTGGTCATCTCTGAGACATGGTACCTTTCATTCACAGATTTAACAGCTTCAACCCCTGCAAATATCTTATCAGTGAGGCCAAATCTCTCGCTGAGCTCTGCAAACTTGGCTGCTGCAGCAGCTGAAACTTGATGAGACTCATCAAAGGCTTTGGCCTTGCTTAATGCATCTTTACCCAGATCATATCCCTTGGCAGCCATGGTTATAACTACTTCCTGAGCCATAAATACTGCCTCCCCAGTGCTGGGGAATTGTCTTCTTTGTGCAGACTGCCAAGGTGGAAAGAAAATATTTAGCTTGAGTGTTCAGAAAAACAGATCATTAAGCAACAAGCTACAATCATTAGAACAACTAGAGGACACAAAAGACACATACAGTTGAACTAGTTTCCTCTTCATGCGTATATGAAGGCCTATTCCAAAAATCAGATTCATCTTCATAATGCCCCCAGCGCGTTATGCATACACGTTGATCCAAAATTGTGGCACCCTGAAAAAAGAAAAACAGAAAGAAAGAAAAAAGTTAAAGAGATCGTATAAACTATCACATAATTGCCATGCAAAATGATAAGGAAAAACCAAACAAAAATTAGGTACTTCATACTTGACTACAAAAAATACGGGAAAAATAATTCTTGAATGCAATTGATAAAGACAACATAGATCAAATGAACAAATAGGATAATTAAGGAATATCACAATGAATTCCGATATTGGGTAGCAAGAAAGTGAATCAGCCCAAGACATCTATCAGCAAGGAAGCATGATTTGGGTTTTAATTCTTATTGCTGACAGCAAAGGAACTATCTTCCAGAATTATATCTTTATATCTTTACCATTGCTATCTTATGTTCAGGCATAATTCACCATCAACAAAACTTTAGTGCAATTCCTAGCCTTATAGTATTGGTGATCTAAATAAACATTTGCAAGTTTACTCAAATTTTAACAAGATGACACCAGCAAGCAATAAACAATTGTTGATGCAGGGAGCACAATCAGAATTAATTCAGAATTAATTATTTCAGATTTTTTTTTTTCTTATTTGAAATCCCAGATTTCATTTTTGAATTTTGAATTTAACCTTTAATGTTGTTGGATTTTATAGAATGTAATTGTGGCTTAATGAGTGAAGCCTATTAAAGAGAGGCTCTAAGAATAGTTTTGAGCATAGCAATTTGAATAAAAAAAAAAATTTGATTACAGATGTTTCTCTAAACTTGATGGTGATTTCATGCATCTTTAGTATAAAGTTTCAGGTAGATTCTAGGTGGTGAAGCCTAGGATTTGTCTTGTTCTCCTATTCTTTTCCCTTATATCCATTTTCTAACCTTTATTCTGCATCAAATGCTTAGAGAGTCTACCATGAGCCCATTGATATACATATTGATGATACAACTTCACACTAAAATCTATAGCCTATGGATTGGCCCCAACTACATATATCAAGTTATCAACAACTCTTTTTTTTTTTTTAACTTTTCCTAGACGAGGGATTCAACACTTGCTTGTACACTCACAAAAAGTCTCCCCCTTATGTGTTGAGGCATTCACAAATCTGGGGTGTCAAAGCATACATGAGTTGTACCAAATATAGGGCCACCATAAGCAACTTGCTCCAAGAGTTACTCACACTCTCAAGTCTCAACCCAAGACCAAGACAAACATTCAAGTTGAAGCTGAACCATGAGATCTGATATCAATTTGTTGAGGCAGAGAGAGATGCCTAGGTAAGTTTGACAAGAGCCAATTAATATACATGTTGGGACACTACTCAGATCCAAAAGCTTAAGCTTATGAATTTGGACCCAACTATGCATATCAACTACTCATTTCTTATAATATTTTTCCCTAGACGCGAGACTCAATACATATAGGTTCACTCAAACAATGGAGAACAACTAAGGAGCTCCGATGTGATTCTTTTTCTTCTTCTTTTTATTTCTAAGTTACACAGGTCGACACATACCCAATGTCATAATTTTTAGCTTTTTCTTTTATAGGTGAGTTGATGTAAGCACAGTTCTTGGTCAATCAATTAATTTAACAAAATATGATCACCAAATATTCATGAAATAATGCTACCTAAAAACAAGTATATCACAAGAAGTGAGGGCCTAGTGGAAATGGGCTTAAGTGTGGTCCAAGTTAGTTTTATATTTGGCGAATTTATTTTCTCCCTTTTACTTATCAAAAAAAAAAAGTATATCACTAAAGATTCTAATCCTTACACATTATCAATTTTCTAGCAAAGAGTTCATCAATACTCACACTGAGCAAGCAAGCAGTTTCTTGAGAATAAGCATCTTTGAATGTCACATAGGCAGTACAAGCAAATTCACCCGATCTGTTTTTACCCAAAAAAAAAAGGATAATCATATACAAGAATCAGACAATATGCTAGAGCACTATACAGAAAAACCATAAGGTGCCAAGGAAATTAGCAGTATGCCCTCTTACCACTTACTGGTACTAAACAAGAAAACTGTAATGCCAAGCCATTTGGTGCTGATTATGATCAACAACCAACAAGAATTAATAATCCATCTTGTAATTACAGTTGTGTATAACAACATATAGTTATGAGGATGTTTGGACCTTTTCAACCCAGCATTTGAATGGGACTTTATGCTATAATATAAAGAAAACACCCCAGCATTTCTTAGTTAATCTCCACAACAACCTTATTTTCAAAAGAATTTACATAATCCTAGCTTGAAACAAAATGGACAGTCAGCTCCCACAGGATGTCAAAACGGCTTGTACACATTACCTAAGTTATTAGTCTTATAGTGTAAAATAAAGATGTATATAATAATAATAAATCAATTTCCAACAACAAAAAAAAATATAACATACAGAAAATTGGAACCAGAACCATACACAATCTAAAAACAACAGAAAGCGGCAAATTATGCATAGGTTTAACTAGTTCCCAGAATTAAAGCAACCAACCCAAAAGCTTAAGCTATTTGACACAGAGATCCAATTAGTACATAAACTCATTACCAAAGTCCACATCTAAATTTCATGTGTGATTTTTTTATTTTCATTTTACTTGGCGCATAGAACTTAGTTTAGGCCAACAAGTCAGTGTCAGAGCGCACAAAAAATACAAATTCGGAAAAAAAAATATATGTATCGACAACAACAAGGTCAACAAGAAAAAAAAAAAAAAAAAAAATGTTTACCTGACGATTTCGACATGTTCAATCGCACCGGAGAAAGCGAAAAAATCGTACACGTCCTTCTCGGAGGCTTTCGGAGACAAACCCGTAACTTCTATAGAAAATCCACCAGGATACATATTTTCCAAACTCTCATAAATTGTTAAAAATACTTTCTAACCTGGATGAATAAACAAGCATTAGGAAATAAATCTGAATAAAAACAATTTTGGAGATATTATTGAATATTTTGACTTACTGATTTTAAATGGCCAATCCAGTGAGGATAAGAGTAACTTCTAGACAAAGCGACGCCATTTCGAGTGACAAGTTGGTGAAGGGCAGCGAAGGATTTACTTTTTGAACCAAACGCAACCTAACGATTTGACGGTTATTTTCACGTATTTTGTCTTTGTGGGCTCTATTTTGGGCCATTATTATTACGGGCTTGAGAGAGGTGTGGTTTTTGTTGATGTTTTATTAGCATTGGGCTTAAATAAAACCCAATACGATTTGAAATGGTGCCCCACTCCATAGTCAATGGGTATTAAGGAGCTCTTAATGGGCGTTCTAGGCACTGAACCGGGCTGGGAATCAAGTGTCACTATTGTAGATTTGTGTGTGGTGGAAATAAAAAGTATTGCATACGACGGATATATGCAATAATTCTTTTTGTTGCTAGACATATATGTATAGATTCTTATAAATGTGAAAGTGATGTTACGTATAGCCATTACATACGAAATTATCTCGAAGGGATAAAAGGTGTTTTACTTGGTTGGGGAGAAACTTTAAGCAATTATAGGTACTTTGGCTTAGTAATATATTGTGAGGATTATATAGAATATACGTGTCACTATTGGCTCATATGATGCTGCCTGGAAAGGGAGGGATCCTAACAAAAGAAATTAAAGTTTGATTTTGTAGGGACCAATAAAAGAAAGAATTCTAGTACTACTGTACACAAACATTTATGTTAGATGTTTGCTTTCTTCTGGTTTTATTGAAACAAAGTCCACGTTACTTCTTTATTAATTGTGTTCGAGGACAAACTGACCATTACTTGTGCAACTTGCCAAGAATCTCTACCTCTTGAATCTTGATATCCACAAGCATTTTGATTCTCAGAATTTGAGCAAATCACATGGAGATTTACTTTGATAACTTTCTCAAAGCTAACCTGTGGACACCATGTAGTGAAGGGACGTGATTAATTCATTTAAAGATAACACGAGCAACATTTGTCAAACATAATTAATCTCCAAAGTACACATATTTGCTATGATAGCGGAGTGGTTGTAATTTGTAAGCTCTGGAGGCCGAAAGAAGGGTTTGAAGTTGACCCCTTGGGAAATTATTACATGGTAATAATCAAACATCGGTCTTGTTAATGTGATATGCCTTGCCTTGATCATGAATAAGAGTATTATCAATTAATCAAATTGATTAAGTGAAATTTAAACAATTTGATTAGCTGGTTAGTACGTAGTTATTAAACTTGTTATTACACGCCTTGAAGAATTAATAAACCATTAACAGGTAATCTAAATTTTGAGGACAACTGGTATCTATGTGTTAACTTCATGACCCAGAGTGTCGTTGGTTTAATATTCGACACTCTACATAAAATACAATTGGTAATTTATGAGTGTTCAACTTCATGACACTCTATATAGTACAAATGGTCATTAATGAGTGTTCGACACTTGAACTTCATGACCCAGAATGTCTGTGGTCTAATATTTGACACTCTATATTTAGTACAATTGGGTCCCAACAATTAAATTGGCCTAGCTATATAGCATAAGATCTGGGAGTACATTTGTGCATGATATGAAAGTAACTCAAGATTGAGCTCTCTACGTTGCCTTTCTTCCTTCTCGCTCCTTCAAAGCTACGACTTGCCCCACACGCTCCGGCAAAACCATGTTACGATTAAGACTTTGAGAGCGAGCAAAGGCAAAGAGCCCCCCCCCAAACCCCAAAAAAAATCTCCCCTATTTAATTAATTTAATTTCCATCCACATGTTGTGCGCCACAATGAGTGGGGAAAATTCAGTTTACTTCATTGCATTGAGCTTGAAAATATTAGAAAGAGATGAAGATGATCATCATGATGGTCATGTTTTATATGTTAAGTTAATGGTCGTAATATTCTATGCTAACACAAACGTCACGGATTCGTTCTAGGTGCAATTAAAATCATAACAAAATTGGTATGAGATAATACTATTGTCACGTGTTAGGCACATGTCATCAACATGGTGGACCTTAAAGGTCTCTTCTAGGTTTTTCACGTAAGAGAGACTAGAACGATTGATAGTTTAATACTATTATGTACCCATTAATAATATAATTGCCTTTTAAACTTTGAAAATCAAACTAGTTGCCACTAATATTGTTTCAAGTGTCACAATCACCACCAGCAAGAGACAATAAAATTTACTCTCTCGAGAGCAAAAGAAGAAGACAGGTTAATTAATCTAGATACAAAAAGCTTTGGAGAACTCAAAATTGAGAACTCTAGAACTTCTTTTATTATATATATATATATAGAGAGAGAGAGAAAGAGAGAGAGAGAGAGAGATTAATTACTTACTACATTCTTTTTTATAAAACTAAGGGATAACATAACATAACATAGAGCGCCCATGTAAAGCCTTTGTCCTGGCCTAGTGAGTAGTGACCAATCCCTAGCTAGATAATAGAAGTAGATAGGAAAAAGAAGACAATAATAATAAGATTGAAAGCTCTCTCTAGCTATTAAGTAAACTCCTGATTATGGCAGCTTGAGCACTATCAGTGTCTGTTGTAGCCAAAAGATTGGACAGCCGGTCACTTAGGTCATCCACCTCCCTGTGTAAGCTTCTAATATAGTTGCAAGTCTCTTGCAAGACGTTAGAAGCCGATACCTGCCCAAATAAATAAATAAGCTCTACAGTTAGCAAAGAACTTTCAAATACGTGTAAAATAATAACATTTAGTAACCTATATACATAAGCAAAAGAATATAGGTATATAAGTGGTATTATCTGTTCTTTCAGTCTAGTTCTAGGTAAGGATTTGTGTCACGGTCCACACATATGCCTCAAGTTGTGGGCTTGTGGATTAAAAAATAGTTGAGGCTGTGACTGTATGTGAGTGTGACTTATCTACCTAAAGTAAATGAAGACCACAAATATATGTGAGTGAGAATGAGTGAAGAGTAATAACAAAGTAACAACCTTGTCGGAGCGCCTATTGCGGATCTCAGGGATAAGTTGTTGTAACTTGGAAATAAGATCGGTGATCTGGTCATCAGTGATATTCCTTGAAACACTTGACTGCCTCGAACGGGATCTTCTGCTAGACATTGTTGTTGTCAGATATAGTTGAAAACAAGACAGAGAAGAAGGGGATAACTGAACTCTAGCTCTTGTCAGAGAAGTTGGAAAAACTAATAAAGTTTATCTGAAAGATGGGTATGGAGGGGGAGAGAGATATATAATGAGAGGGAAAGTTAAAAGAGGAGTGAGTGAGTTTTTGAGACAAATTGTGTACAGGGAGATAAGGAAGCCATGAACAAAACTAGAGAAAAGGTGTGTGTTGGGAGTGAAGAGGACAAGTGCATGGGAGAAAGAAGTGGGCAATGCTTGTTATTAAATAGGGTCGTGTCATGTACTCATGTGTGTATGTGCCTCTGTAAGAGAGAGAGAAAGGGGGAGAGAGAGAGAGAGATGGGGATCTATAAAGGAAATTGAGAGATACGCCATACTGTGCTTTCTCAGTATGTCCCCAAACTGGGGTTAGAGTTCAAGTGGGTTAAGGGAAATGTGCTTGTTTATCAGCCAACTACGCGGGACCTCTTTGTGTCAGTCTTAGCACGCAAGCCCACGTTATGTTACTACTTCCTGTCATTTGAATAATTTCATTTTGTACATTATCACTAATTTAAACCAATGGGTAAATCTTAAACCTCAAAGAGTGTAGATAAGTGAAGGAAAAATAATAAAATGTGCTTAAAAAAAGTGTAAGTTATGAGTTTGACATGATAGCAGATTATCTTTGGAGTTAGTTTAAGATTATTGAATCTTACAAGTGTCCAATGGGATTAATAAAATGAAATTTTGGATACTCATATTATCCAACAATAAAAAAAAGATAAATCTTATATACAATTCCTTAATTTCTTATGTTAAATTCAATCTGCTGCATTAATCAATGTAACAAAAAATGTGCTGTTTTCCCCCAAAACAATTAAATTCAACTATATAATTCACTAATCAATGCAAGGATAATGTTGAATTTGATTAAAAAAACTTAAAATACGACAATTGTATCAAGATTTTGTCCTAAACGAATTTAAATATTTATAAGTATATCTACGTTCTTCTACCCTCGATCTAGTGGCTAGCAAATTAGCTATATAGTTAAGAATCTTAGCCCAATGTTTGAAAGTTGCACAAATAACTGCTGAGGATGACATTTTTGACCAGTCAGATATGATACCCAATACTTTTCCTTCCAGACTTTGGAAACGACATTTGCATGTGTCATCTCGGAAACACTGCGTGGTCGAACCCCATTCGAGGCCTTGTCTTATTCATTATTCATTTCTTACTTTGTCAATATCAATATTAATTTAAGATTAAATTGAGGTTTATTACGCTCAAATATACCATTTGTCATAGAATCTTTCCTATGTTAAATTCCCAGTTATTTCTTCTCTTAGTCAAAAAATAGAATCTACTTACCACACTTAGATAGACATAATTATAAATAACGTGGGTTTTCATTTCTAAATCTGGTAGGAACTGAGCTCAAGTTATATGTAATGTAATTTGAACAAAAGGTATGCAGCTTGCTATATTAATATTTTGTTAATTCGACTGTTAGACCACATGCTCTCTCCATGCTTGTCATGCGCTTCAAATTTCATGTCAAACAGATGTAATTTACTATCCAAATATGATGGGTGTGGAAAATACATAAAATCCAAGAACTGAGTTTGACAAAAATGCTTGACTAATAAAAAAGATATTGATTAATAGAAAATTATTTAAAAATTGTGTTTTATACTAAGAGTCTTATAATTTTATTAATATTAACTGGTTTTTTTTATGAAGTAAACCATGATTCAAATCCATCTATTCCTTTCTATCAAATTATCAAAAATGAAAAATATTTTGCTATATATAATTATGTAATTCAACTTAAAGTACCTTATGGTATTGTATTATTTTTAGTGAAGATATCTAGATAAGTTAGGTTATTAACAAAATTTGGACGTTACATGTCCGTACGTGACAAGATATGTTTCAATTTTTTCCGGCGAGATTCCAGGTAGAAGTCACTTTGTGGACTTAACTCATGCTTGGGAGTTGGAATTTGAAAAGGCTGGCCATGACTATAGTAATATAAAGTTATAAACATAAAACACTTGGGGTTGGAATCTAGTATAAGTTGGTTAAGAAGTTGAATAAGGTTAAGGATATAAAAATTTTGATAGCTTTTTTCACAACAGTTGGCATGACCTGATATGATTAGTGCATAATAAAAGTGGTGTCAATAATAGCTCAGGCAAAAATAATGTTACTCTAATCACAACCGGCTATATTAGTAATTGTGAAAAATATTGTGTCTTTTCGAAAAGGTTTATCAATTGACATTATTAGCTCAAGAAGAAAAGAGTATATGTACCAAAATTGTACTAAACAAAACATAATCATGTGAATAGTTTTTTAGGTACAGAGCAAGCAAGCAAAATGAAAAACATGTTACAATAATGTGAAATTGAGAGTTATTGCTAGAGGTGATGATTGGTGCATAATAAAAATGATGTTAATAATGACTTTGATGATGTTACTCCAATCACAACCGACTATATCAACAATCGTGAAAAATATTTTGTCTCACTGAAATTGACATTATTAGCAAAAGAAGAAAAGAGTAGATATATGAAAACTGTACTAAACCAAACACAGTCATGTGAAGAAGCATGTGAATAGTTTTTTAGGTACAGAGCAAGCAAGCAAAATGAAAAACATGTTACAATAATGTGAAATTGAGAGTTATTGTTAGGTAGATAGGTGATGATTGGTACATAATAAAAATGATGTTAATAATGACTTTGGTAAAAATGATGTTACTCCAATAACAACCGACTATATCAACAATCGTGAAAAATATTTTGTCTCACTGAAATTGACATTATTAGCTCAAGAAGAAAAGATTAGATATATGAAAACTGTACTAAACCAGACACAGTCATGTGAAGAAACATGTGAATAGTTTTTTAGGTACAGAGTAAGCAAGCAAAATGAACAATATTAAGTGACCATGCATGTTACAATAACGTGATTAAAATTTATAGCTAGGTAGGTAGGTGTTGATCAATGTAGCCTTTGCGGCTTAGCTAGCTACACATCGTTCATCTGTACCAAACTAAGCAAGACCTAGGGTGTTGCAACACTACTCAGTCAAGCCAAACATTGACTGAGCACCCAAAATGTAAAAAATGACTATTGTTTGAAGTTCAGTAACTGCCAAAACAATTGTCAAAAAAGAAAAACTACCAAAACAAGGTAATGGAAAAAGAAAGACAAACAAGAAAGTACATAGTAATATGAGTCAGAACTCAGAACCTGGTGAGTAAAATGAAAAGGTAGAAATGATCAGTGACTACCTGTGCAACTTATTCGTACGGTTATACCCTTATAGAGCCAAAAGAAAAGGACATAACTCTTCATATTAATTAATCTGATACTACATCCTTAGATTCGTTCAAATTAAACAGAGGATAAACTTTAGTTTTGTTCTCTCAATCCAAAGTCTGGGCAATATCTAATGCACAAACGCCAACCTGCGTGCCCTGAAGAAGGTAACTAACTGCACAATTTTTTTTTTTTACTATAATCGCAGGCAAATTAAATATATAAAGGACGGTCCAAACGTAAAACTATAAACACTTTTAGCCCAAAAAAAAAACATAATACTGTAGCAAATGGCTTACCTCCAGTGTCCAGTACATTGACACGGGTCAGTTCAAGGCTCCCTCCAGTGCATTGGAGCAGTGGAGGGAATCCAAATCCATACGGTAAATACTACATAATTTTTTTTTTTCGTTTTTGTTTTTATATATAGATAAAATATTATTTGAATCTTTCGTGTCCATTCTATGAAGATCATTGCTCTTTATCATCAGACCAAGACACCAATTGATTTTTGGTGTAGGCGGCATTTGAAATCAGATCCCTTATGCAACAAACAAGAGACTTTACTAGTTAAAATAACTAAAATCCACAATATTACATAAATTAATACTATAAATTTTACTAAATAAATCTTACAAATTGATATGTCTTTAAGAATAATAATAAAAATAATTAAAACATTTATTTATTATGTAATTGAAGTGATACCAATCACATTCATTATCAAATCAGAGTATAAGTTTTTTGTAGTAAATTTAGCATTTTTAGATAATACCACTAAGGCACAAGGTTTTTCACAAAAACAAAAAAAGTGATGTGGCCGGGGACATTACAAATTTTATTACATAGATTTCATAAACTGAAATGTCAATTTTTAAACAAAAAAAAAAAAGTAGTTAAGAAATTTATTAATTATATTGATGTATATTTATAAACCTTTTAAAGAAAAATTAGAAGTAACTTTAGTATCTTCCTTTCACAAATCTGCATCTTCATTATTGGGTGTAAAAAAAAATATATATCTGTACAATATATGTATTATAGGATGAATATAACCTTAAACTAATTCAGGTTAGGTGAAAGTTAGGTTAGAAAACTCTAGTACAAGTAGGACTAGAACTGGGACAACATAATTCAATAGGACTAACTGGACTCGGATATCTATTTCTGACATAACACATAAAAGCAAGTCATAGGTCATTTACCATGCTTGACCAAGAATTGCACCTGAAGAATTTAGAGATCTACCAATTATTTGAGTTGTGTTTCACACACATGAGAAGAGTGTTGATTTACGTGAAAAATTTGTATACAACTAGTACATATATATCTTAATTAATTCCAAGTTTCAACATAGACAAACATAACTAGTATTGTTTACCCTTAACCTCTCAATATTGTCGGGGTACTGTGGACATGAATCTATAATGTATACTTATATATACAATGGAATAATTTGATTTTATCAAATCCTTAGACAAAAGTGATCAGATCCTTTGACAAAAGTGATCAGGGGCGAATTAAGAGATCCCCTAAGTTTACAGAGTGCCTAAATCCAAATGTATTCTTAAAATATTACAATTTATTGGACGTCCCAAATCTACAATGGCTAATTTCAAGTGCTAGCTGAAGACTATAGCTATATGTTTCTTAAAAGGCCTTCTACTAATCTAATAATTATAAACAAATTAATTTGCAACGCACCTTTTTGTAAAACTTTTTTACTTTACGTAGAGCTTTTTAAAGCTTCACTCTTTTCATATATATATTTTTTTTTCTTTTCCAATGTTCAAAAATTAAACAAATAAGTTTTTACCAAAAAATAATAATAATAATCCAAACTCACACTAAAACCCACAAATCTCTTATTCACAACCCCATGTATCGTAATAAATTACCCCATTTTGGGTAAATACTAAATACTCACTTAAAAATAAATAAATAAATAGTAACCCGATTTAAAATTAAAATAAATATCACCATATTGCAAAAATCTAGGTCTTTTGGGAACCAACAGTTTTTATGACCTTTAATTAGTCATTTTCATGGCCAAACCAAGCACCCAAAGGGCGCCGCTAATTAATCTGAAAATGATGCCAAGTCCTAACTTGAAACTGTACTGTACTTCAAAGTTACATGAAGTGCCAATACGAATGTTATAGAACAAAGAAGCAGACGAGCTAGTGATCAGGACTTGATACATTGAAGGTAAAATGAAAGCAATCAATGACTCAAAAATGTTCAACATGCTAAACATATATATATATATATATATATGTGTGTGTGATTTATATTATATTATAATTTATATGCATATATAGAAGCATTAACATTTTTAAGACTTAAATTGAATTATCAGAATTTCCTTCATGACTTAAAAATGAGTCAAATTTCAGGTTCAAAGCATGTACTCTATTACAAAGCGAAATACGAAATAAAGAATCTTGTTAAATGGACAACCGAGTACAAAGTTACGGCATTTACCCAAAAAAAAAAAAGTACAAAGTTATGGCCTTAAAAGTTTACATGAAGTCAACAAAAACTAGCCTGAGTAAAACCTACAATCAAGTATAAGATTGTCTCTTTCAGAAACTCTTTAAAAGAAATAATAATTCTTTTAAAGCCTTTTGAAGGAGATACTTTTAAAAAAAAAAATGTCTAAGATTATAAATATATATGACATGACCAAACGGGAAAATTATTAAGTCCATCCATTGTTTTTCTTCCTCCCTCTCATAGGGGTGAGACCTACATGTAGGGTTTGTACCCTTATGAGTGGGGGGAGGAATCTATCCGATGGACCTAATAATTTATCCTAGAGAGGGAGGGGGTCGAGATATAGGCCCCAACCCTAATTTTTGGAATCCCTTTCTTCCTTCACTAATTTTTCTTTTATAAAAACTTATATATATTAAATTTAACTAAGGATCCGTTTGAATTTTTATTTTTATTTTTTTTGAAAGGAGGGTCCCCCTAAATTTTTAAAAATTTATACAATATATATGTATATTGACTATCACTTTTATCTAACAAACTCATATCTTTAAATTTTTGTAATATTTATCTCTTATAAATAGTTAAATACATACAACACTCAACATGGTGTGTGAGTGTTAATAAAATCAAAACACTTCCGTCCAATGCTCATATACAATGGACAGGATACTTAACCAACACATAGTCATTTTAAAACATGTGTGGTACTTGAGTTGTCTCCGGTGCACAGAAGCACTGTAGGCAAGCTAACCCATTAAACTATAACTTAATCCAGTCTAGAATGGATCTATCAAACTAAAACATACTTAATATTATAATATTGTAATCGGATGATATTAAGTATGCTTTATTTTAAAAAAACTATTAGTATATGTACGTTAAAACAAGTTATTAGTAGATTAAATTATATTTTATTTATGAAAGTTGACAAAACAATACAAACTATAGTTGAAAAGCTTCATGTGGGAAGAACGTTTATATTTCTAGAAAGTTAGTTATAAATTAATCTAACTACTTCCTAGATCACCTTTTGTGTTGATTATCAACCCCCCCCCCCCCAAAAAAAAAAAAAAGTATAGTGACCTTAACAACATTTTTCTGTTACAAATCATCACTTTTTTTGTGTTCCACTTTATATTCCATTAATCACAACTCGTCATTGTTTTTTTCTTTATAAAATAAAATTAAAAAAAAAAAAAAAAAGAAAATAAAAAAAAAAAAAAAAAAAAAAAAAAAAAAAAAAAAAAAAAAAAAAAAAAAAAAAAAAAAAAAAATCAATCTGACATGTATATATTACAGTCGGTGGAATATAAAATGGAATACAAAAAGTGAGATAAAGAATAATTATTCACCTGAGAACCTAAAATCCTCTATTGCAATAATTATCTCATGTTGTCATGCATCGACTATATGCATGAGATACATTTTCTTTTTTTGGTGAAGAGGAAAAGCTTAAATATTAATCATAAAAGAGTTTACAACATATGTGGGTATTGTACATCTAAATATCTGCCATAAACTGGCTTAATACCTTGTAAGAGCATCTCCAGCAGTGGTGTATCTGGCTCTCTATCTCCACATGTGGAGAGCCAAAATGAAGAAATGATGTTCCAACATCTCTTCATTTTGCTTTTCAAATTGCCAAAATGCTACAGTAGCTTTTCACAAATGAAAAGCTACTGTATACTTTTCATCGATTAAAAAAATGACCAAAACCAGTCATTTTAAAGTTTTTTTTGTTTTTTTCCTTCTCTTTCATTTTCACGATTTCTTTCTCTCTCTTCCTTTTTTTTTCCTTTCTCTGTGCTCCCATTTTCTCTAGTGAGACTGTGAAGATAAAATAGAGAGTTTGTTGAAGTATAGTTGAAAAAATAGTTCTCTACATGTGAAGAAAAATGTAGAGAGGCAGTTGAAGATGCTCTATCGCTGAGTTGACCTTTAGAGTTACGGGGTTGAATTGAGTTTATTTCACATGCATGATTAGTCAATACCCTGTAACAGCTGACAGTTTGAGATTGCAAGCTAAATTGGGCAATTTCACATGCATGATAAGTCGTACTCAAATGCCAAAAACGTTGTAGCACAGTGGTGCTGGTATATATATGACTTTAAGGGAAGGGGAGGGGCAAATAAAGCTCCGACAAACCAATTTGATAGGGTGTTTGATCAAAGAAAACTTGCAAGATTTGCGTCAATTAAAGAAAGAGATAGTACTTAAAGCATTTTTGCACGGGCGGTCTCGAATTATGGGATTTGGAGCTATAAAAAAAGAGATATTATTTATAAAATATATATATATATATATATATATATAATATATATTTAAGATAAATATTATTAAATTTAAATGCATGCATTTGTGTTGCAAAATTACTAATTAAACTTTTATATTCAATATTTTCTAACAAATTTTGTTCAATAAATAATATGGCTCACCCATTTAATTTTTCTTGTGATATAGTTGATAAGATTTTAATAATTTTAATTCTGAAAAACTTCTTTTAGCAGCGACTGTGATAGGTATAGTTAATAATATTCTATATGCAATAGATACATTTGGAAAATTAAGTATATCAATCGTTCTCCTTTTTTCTTTTGGTAAAATTTCTTGTAAGACTTTTAATTCTAAAAATAAATTAATACAATCAAGATCATAAAAATTCTCATATTTTAAAAAACCATTCATGATTAATACAATACTTTTTCAAATTATCATGGTTCAATGAAGTTAGCTTTTTCAAATCAAATAAAAACCTAGAGAGAGAGAGAAAGAATTAGTAAATGATTTTTGAATATCTATAATTGTCAAAGTGGTAGGCTGTAAAGTTATAGAGAAGTAAAGTTTAATTACTTTTATTTTTTTAGGTTATTTTATTATTATTAGATTTGGTTGAAAAATAATTATTGGAAGTTTTAATCTATACTATAATGTAAAACCGAAACTTTTTTATTTTTGGTTGACCTCATAATATTGCGCCACATAAGCTTTTGGTTCTCACAATTTTACACCTCATTATAATATATATATATATATATATATTTTTAATTGAATTTAAATTTTATTCTATAATTAAACATTCATTAGAATCTTGACATATTATATTTTCTTTAATAGAAATAATATATTATTCCATATATATAAACACAATCATAATAAATGCCTAATACTATAATATATTTTATATATAAACACAATAATAATAAATGTCTTTTAATAATTATCAATTTTTATATTTAGATAAAATATAAAAGACAATAAAAATCATAGTTAGACCAATAATTTTTTAGATTTAATTTTAATTTATTTTCTGTGCATCGCACAGGTTTGCGACTAGTATTATAATGTTTGGGGTTTTTTAATGGCACACTTGGCACATCACCAGAGTTATTTGATAGAAAGCATTAAGATGCATGCACTCACGCAGCCCTTCAGGCCTTCACAAAGAGTTACTAACTTATTTACTGCTAATATTTTATTTTTTTTTAAGCTAAAACTTTACTGCTAACTTTAACAAAATTCTATATACCATCAATGTGCATGCGTAACGCCATCATCACTGCATCTTCAACAAGAAAAATGTCAATTAACTCAGAGATTCATGTGATAAACAAACATTACTTATATAACAGTGTTTTTTCCTTTATCTTACTTGTTGCTTGAAATACTCCTTGTATATCTAAACTGGTTTGTAACTCATATAACAATAATCGTATTTGTGGGTTCTAGTTACTTAGGTTAACTGATTAAAAAAACTATATTATTATTAAATATGAGACCTAAGTTCGAATTCCGTCTACAGTCTACACCAAAAACAAATTGATGTCTTAGACTGATGATAAAAAACAATCATCATAGAACAAATGTCATATGTTCAAAAAAATTATTTCAATAATTATGAATATCTATTGAAAAAATATAATTAATTTTCTAGAACCCATGCCCAACTGAGTGGGGAATGAGTGCACCATTAGACTAAATGTTGGGTAGATGTAAATAGTTTTAAATGGAGTAGAAATAATTCTATATTGTAGAGACACTTGGTATTAAAATCTAATTTTGGACATTTGACACAAAATTCAAGTTGAATAATATATATATATATATATTTTTGCTAAATCAAGTTGAATAATTTAATCATCTATTAGCTTCCACTTTAATCATATTATATTACAAATTATGATTAGTGTAGCCCTACATTATTTGGAATACAACATTTAATTGTAGTACCACACCATTTTATTTTTTAGAGAATACAACATTTGAAAATGAAAATACTAGTCAGCATCCTGCAAACTTATTTGCTGTCTTTAATTATATATAAAAAGTTTGATTTGTTACTGCTTTAAATCTATGTTTTTTTTGTACTAACACCACGTTCGCCAGTTAATCAAATTAAACATAAGTGTACGGAAATTCAACCAGCTTGCAATTAGAATTATTCTCTCAAAAAGAGTTGGATCACAAGTATAGCAACATTGAAAGATTTAAAAATGGGTTGCTGCAAATAACAATAAATAAAGAATTCTCTTCAGAATAATTTATTATGTTCTATGTACTCTATCTGATTCATTTTTGGACCATTTGTGTGAGTTTTTTTATATTATTTATCCTCACATAATATATATGAAGTAGTTAGTTGCAGTGAATACAACTTAATGACTATTGGGAAGGAACAAATAATTAGAAAGAAGGTTTAAATACTTCACTAGAGTGACCAACTGAGTAACAGCTTATAAAGTCTATGAAGATGGGCATTGGGCACATGAGCTTGACCCAATGGACAGCGATGCCTGTACATGAGATCGTGATAATAAGTTAATAACCTTCAATTTCTAGCTTGTTTAGTTGTTTTCTTAGCTTGTCTTATAGATTTGACAAGCTAGCATGAAAAAAGGTTGGATCCAATGATCCATCATATGGTAGGTATAACTTTAGTACAAAAAAATATATACATCGAATTTATCAATTGAGTTTTATTGAATTCTTCGTAATTGGGTGACTCCAAGAACATCGCATATGCCTCTTTTATTTAAGGTTGAATTACTATATAATTTTGGTCCTCTAAGTATTATGTAAAGTTCAATTTGATTCCTCAACTATTATTTTTTAATCTCTCAATTATCAATTGCATCAATTAAATACTTCAAATTTCAAAATCAAATCAATTTTATTTTTTTTCTTTTTTTTTGTTGATAAACTTAGTTGATGCAGCAAATGAAGCACACGTTAAAAGATTATTATGGTAAAAATAAAAATTTCATAATCAAATCAATTTCAAGTCTCAACTATTATAAATTCCATTAAAATTTATATTGAGAGGAGACTCAGTGTTGATATTGATATCATTTTGAAAGTTGAGGGATTAAATTGACATGATTAATCGTTTAGGGCCAAAATGAAGTATGTCAAGTAGTTGAAAGACGAATTAATAATTTAACATTATTTAATCATAAGTATTTAAAGATCGTCCAATTTAATTTGGATAGAGTAAGAATTCTTGTGATTCCTATATACCTAGTTATATTGATGAGTCTTACACATGCAATATGAGTTTCTAAGCAGCCTCTTAGGAGAAGTGCTTGGGTGTTTTGGATGAATCCCATATACCACCATTATAAAGTAGAAGAAGAAGTAAGTACCACAACAACACTACAAGATCATTGATAAATTTGCTTAAACTTGTGTAGTTGAGATGGGTGAAAATTCTTCCAATGAAGTAAGAATGGAAAGATCTAATCTCTCAGTACACAATCTGATTGTAGATACTTGTGTATATATTGCATAGGTGTAAGAATTGGCATGATCCAATCTAAATGAGTTTAATTGCTAAATCAAATTATAGGTAGTAAAGATTTTTTTTTTTTAAATTACATTTTAAACCCTATAATTTAAGGTGTAAAAATTGAACTCTATCATTTCAAAAATAACAAATTAAATACTGAAATTTCAAAAAGTATAAATGAAATCCTATAATTTTTAAAATAAAAAAATTGAATCATATTGTTTCAAAAAGTAAGAAGTGAACCTCCCCCAAGTCCCCAACCCCTCCCCCAACTTATATTAAACCTTAATTACATTGTCATTCCATTTAAATGGGATGAGATTTTAATATATTACTTTTTAAAACTTTTGGGTTTAATTTATTATTTTCAAAACTATAAAATTTAATTTATTACATTTACAAAACTCTGAGTATAATTTATAAATTTTAAAGTTATAAGTTATAATTCGTTATACTTCTGAAAAGCATGAATCGTGCCGTTGAAAAATAATGTCTTTTGTTTTTGTTTTTATGTATGTAAAGTTATTGGAAATCGAAGCTAAGACAAATGCAGCAATTTTTTCTTTAGATAAGAAAATTGATTAAAGTTTCATGATTAATCCGAACCTCGACAAAAAAAAAAGAAGCCAATATTCAGATAAAGATAAGACAGAGATCAAATGTGATAAAGCATGCCACATGACAGTACTAAAATGGCAAATGTTGTCAAAGAGACTAATTGGTATATGCTTCATACAACCAGGACAAACGCCGTTATTTTTGTAGGTCCTTTCGATGCAATTGCCAATAGCCCATACATCACATTGAATTTGGTCGCCATAACGAAAATGGTTTTGTCTAATATGTAAATTTTCAAAATTCATTGTGCACATATTTTGTTGTTTTGGAAGAAAATGCTTTTCAGCTTTGGTCAAAGTAACTTGTGCAACAAGAATTCTTATATGTGTAAAGCAAAAAGTCTACAAGACACCCAAATAGTTCACTGAAAAGATTACAATTTCTCTCTTATTTTTGTGTTGTGGTCGGTGAAGGAAGGCAACACGTTTATGTGTAAGAGAGTGATCTTTTCGGTGAATTTTTTTGTGTCATTTTATTGTTAATTAAGAGTGGTCCCCACTATTTATTGTCCTCCACAACATAGTTTTCACCATGACTAATAATTCCCTGTAAACAGACTTTGTAGTGTGGCTGCTGTCACTTATTTCTTATTTTGCGGCAAGGATTATTTTTCTTTTGGATTTAACAATGACGTGATAATCTGTACGACTTTCGATTTGTAAAATTTATTATGAACCATGAAATAAATTTATTTTAAATGAAGAGTATGTTTTTCTAGATAAACCTCCTCTAGATAACGTTCTTCAATCTAAAATAGGTAGGTTGAAGAATAGAAACCTAGGATGGAGATTAGTTTGACAAATGAGATGGTTTAGATTTGTAAAATTTATTATGAACCATGAAATAAATTTATTTTAAATAGAGAGTGTTTTTCTAGCTAAGCCCCTCCTAAAAAACATTCTTCAATCTAAAATAGGTTCGTTGAAGAATAGAAACCCATGATGAGTTTAGTTTGACAAATGAGGTCCTTACTTCTCTTTAGTTTACTTTAGATCTGTTTTGGATTGTACAATAAGAACAAGGACGAATTGCGGATTGACATGAAACACACCAAACATTGATCGTTTTTCATGGGCAACAACCCATGTAAAAGAAACAAACAAGACTATATAAATTGACCCATTTTACCCGATTGAGATTGGGTAATGCACTCTGCAATACCTTTTGGACGGTCGATATTGAAAGTTGTCTTTTAAACTTTTTATCTCAATCATTCAATTAAATGTATTAAAAAAGTTGAAAGATTAAAAATTTATTTTATAATCAAAAGACCGGAAGAAAAGTTCAAAAAACAAGTTTCAATCTCAGCCATTCAAAAGGTATTGCATTATAACTCGATCCCATTTTACAAACTTATGTCAATATGGATGTGACAGGGTATTCATAACTCTTACATTGCCTGACTAATCACTCCGAAAAAAGTAGTCTCCCATTCCACATACACTAAGTAATTATAGGGAAAAATCTCTTAAAAGTGGTCCCAATGTGTTAACTAAGAGACTAGAACTCAAAATCTTATGGATCACTTGAGGTGTGAAAGCCACCGAACGAACCGGTTATTAGGGTTGTTGCGTAGCAGGTTCTAGTCATGTGGTAATTTTCCCCCATTGCTTGGTTAATCAAGACTATTGATCTAACTGGAGCATCCTCATACTGCATTATCCAAAAAGTCAGATTAAACCGCATATACTGATGGACTCAAAAGTCAGGGGGGAGCCCTTGCACTGGAATTCATGAGGTGCCAGGAAGTAGCAAATGTTCATTGTTCAAAGTCCACGTAGCTTTTGTTCGATAGTGAAAGAGCATTGTACTATAAAGTATGTAGATGACTAGGTTTTTCTCTCAAGTTCTGGAATAAATCTTAGTTTGGCTTCATTAACGGCAGGAAGCACATGTTATGTTTTTGTGAAAAGGTATTTGAAACACGTTCAAATCACATTCAACTTGTTTGTTTCAAATCATAATGTGTGAAACGGTTAAACAAGTCGTCACCGTCTTCGTCTCAAAATCATGGCTTACCCCACATTGTCAATTTGTCATGCATGTGATTTTGATTTCCAAGTTGGCCTGATCATACATGCATGTGATCGATTTGCACTTTGTTGTAGGGCATTAATTGAGGTTTATCCTAATGGTCGTATGGTACCAAAAAAAAAAAAATCCTATCAGAAAATTTTTTACAGATAAATTCTAGATGGTAATTTTATTTCTAAATTAGATTGAAAGATTCTATTAGGTCATTATCTGACGGTTTATAAGATCATCTACATATATTATAATATGACTCACTAAATCAATTAAACAAATTATATTTTATTAAATAGTTGATGCAATTAACAAAATAACAATATACATGAATGTTCATTTCAATACACTTAAAAAATTTCCTCTATTTTGGAAACCTCTTCCCATGCATCTATTTTTCACATGCCCTCTAGCTCAAATAATAATTAATATGAGCCCAATCCCCGTGGCCCTTAAGATTTTCTCCCACATTGCTTTTCATACTTTAGTGAATGGGTAAGCTCTCTCTTGAATGATAGTAAAACTTATAATATTCATATAGAAGATTCTCACAGCTTCTTATTATTTGCTGCTATCGGTTGTGAGTTGATATGTATGGATGTCTTGAAACTCTCTTGTAAAGGAGCCAATTAAAATAGATCCCTTGAAGTTATTAAAGAACATTCTTAATTCCTACAATGTCAACAAATTGACTTGGAAATCAGCACAATCCAAATGTCCTGGACAAGCCCAGTGGATGTCTCCTCCCCGGGTTATGGAAAATTAACTTTGATGCTGCAATTTCAACCTCTTCTATTACCTTATGTGCTGTCACAAAAGCTAAATTTAGTTCTTATGGTCTTCTTGTATTTACACAGGTGATTCTCTTACGGTAGAATGAGAAAGATTGAAGTGAATTTTAATAGTTTTATTTTGGAAGGCGGTACTCTCAATGTTATCAACCCTATTGCTTGTTCCCTCATTCTTCCCCATTGGTCTATAGCCTCCATTATTGCAGATATTCATACTTTATTATCTTCAGTTCCTTTTGGTTTGTAAATCATGCCTTTAGAAAGTCAAACTCTTTAGCTCATGATGTAGCTTATGGTCTTGTTTTTTGAATTGAGGAAGGATTCTCATCTCCTAGTTCCCACTGATGGTGAGGTAGATGGTCACTCTTCCTCTAACTCCTATATTTGCTTTCCTTAATATATTAGTGTTATGCTGCAAAATAAAAAATAAAAAAATCTAGTCAACTACTCCCATCCACTTCCCTTAGTGTCTGTCTGGTTAGACTAATCCGATTAGTCATTAACAAAAATTAGTGACATAAGAATAATTTGATACTATCCGTGTGAATAGGGAAAGATATGTAGCCAAAAACCTTGTAACTCACTGATAAAAAGACAAATGTGGGTAAGTGTAAGATCACGTCCAACTCAATTGACTAACTAGCATCAATGATTTTATCAAGTTGATGAATAGTTGATTAAAACAATTAGATATCACATGAGATATGATTAGAAAAATTTAAAACCTAGGAGTGTCAATAAGTATCCGCGTATTTTACCCTAGATTTTATGATATTCCTTTTTTTTTTTCTGGTAAAAAAATTTATAACTATATGGTTTCATGCAGACTTAATGGGCCTCAATGCATAGGGCTTTATAGCTTTTATAAACAGTCTATAATGGGCTTAATCTCACACTACATAACAATGTCAGCTGTCACACAACTCACTTGAGGAGTAAATTCTGAGGTCTCACCAAGTCGATGATCCAAGTTCCAACATGAAAAGACTGAGCTATCAGCTTCATTTCACACAGGCTATTTGAACCTATTCATACTGGTACAAATGTAGTAGTGAGCTCGATGTTTGTGCTTCTTGGCTACTTCATAAAGCCTGTTCAATTCAAACTTAAAATACAGGTTCTTGTTTTTGGGAGAATTTGTGGAGCTATTTGCTGTTAGAAGTGAACTTTGTGGGAGTTTCACCTCAACAATATATGACAGCAAAGGATCTTGAGAACTTTACAGCAATCATAGCATCTCCTCTTGCTGATCAGGCTCATGCTGCAAAATCATGGGAAGCATTTCATTCTCTGCAAAAACGACACAAGACAAGGCCAAGTCAGACACTATAGCATTGGTCAAGTATTGGAAGATAAAGAGACAGAGGCACACATGCTGTATTTCAACACAGAAACAAAGTGTGAGTGGGACGCAATAGCTCCAAATGTAGACATAGTAACGGCTGTGTTTGTCTTTGTTGATCAATAATATCATGTGTGTGTTGGGTTTAAGTGAATGTTTCCTTGCATGAGAATCATGAATAATACAATAAATTGAAATAATAATTGTGTTAGTTTCTCGACAGAATGCAAAACACTTCATAATTCTGTACTTTCAGGTAAGTGGGGGAGAGTTTTTCAATATGTACAAATGATCCCGAACATGGGTGCACATGAGTGTCATGTCTTCAAGAATCTTGTAGGAGTAGAACTCCTCAATACCTGTTTTTCAATTTCAACAGCAGATGCAGCAAGCCTTCTTTTCAAAACTGACCTCTCCTTTTCACAGCTCTCCATCTCAGTATCTAAAAAAAAAAAAAAAAGACAAACGACAAGAACTACATGAGTAAAATGCACTTCTTTTAACTCATTACTCTATTAGTTTCTTCTTTCTATTACCAAAAGCCACTGACAAGACAGCTATATGATAATTAGCATTCTCATATTACCAAAAACCACTGACAAGACAGCTATACGATAACTAGCATTCTCATAGTAACATTTTTTTTTTGATAACGTAGAGAATCTTTCTAAAGAAGAGCTCTTTGGACTCACCTCTAGACAGTAAAACCTACGGGCAACTGATCCCACCTGCCAGAACTAGTTGTCGGATAATCTGGGAGCATTCACCCTTGACGGGCTAAGCAATTTATGCTCATGCCCAGGAGCCAATTGATGGTAAATTCTCTTAGTAACATAGGAAGGCTTTTAATTGATCAGAAAATAAAACCCAATTTCTATTTGCATATAAGCTATTAGTTTGTTCTTTCTGTTACCAAAAACCACAGACAAAACTGCTTGATTATAAATACTCTCTATTACAGGCATATAGTCCCATGCCAGTTTACTATTAATACTTACAATCTTCTTCCTGCTCAAACAGAATATCATAACTAGCTATAAACTGCTGCTTAATTTTTTCAAATAGCTTTGCAGTTTAAAATGGTCCATGTTGTTCTGTCCACCAATTTGCAGCAGAGTGATAATATGTATATAAGATTGTATAACAAGCTTTCTAGAAAACCTAAAGCTGCTTATAAACCCCATCAAAAAATCTAGAGAAGTTTTTGTCCGGATGCCAAGAGGAGTTACTAGAACAAAATATACAAACAAGATTAAAATAATAGGCTGCTTAATTCTCACCATAATAGTACGATGACAGGATAGTGATGCGCTCAGTTGGCTGAAATAGAGGAAAAAAGAAAAAAATAGCTCAGTGAAAATAACGAATGACTGTGTGGATATAATGCTAAACAAATTGATATAAATAATGAGATTAATAGGACATATTAAAAAAAAAAAAAAAAAAATGCAGCATAGTTTCAGAATCAGACAATACAAACCAGCTGGACAAAGAGAAGGCCAGATTTACTAGATGGAACTAAAGTGATTTACATATAGAAGAATACTAAAGTCAGAGAGACCAGGATGGGATCATCCCCCCTGCTTCTTGCTGCATAAGTGTCAGAGTAAAAGGAATGAGACTCACAGTTCAACCAGTCTCATCAAAAAAGAATCCTAGTAAAAGATCCATACATCAGACAGTGAGAATCACATGATTAACATGACAGTAGTTTGAGGGCTCCCCAATCAGTGTTAGGCTCTGTAAAAGAAAGCAGCAAATGCAGGTCCCCTACCTAGACCCAATAAAAGTTGTCCCACATGAATGAAATGGTTATTGCTGGTCCTACATGAAGGAATGAGACAAGGACAAACATCGCTTTCTTGTACTTTACATGACATGATTATCTGTCTTCATGATAGAATAATAATACATATTACAATCAAATGACAACATCAATATCCCTAGGCGATGGTAAAGGGATCCAGTGGTGTGTTGGGCTATAGGTCTAAGAAGCAAATCTTGCATAGTAGAAAAGATAATACATTGGAAAATGAGAAAATTAATATCGGTTTTCACTTTTCAGTGAAATTGAATAACCAAGAAAAGGATTAACTGCTAACAATTATCACATGGGAAATACTGCAAGAGACACATTCCAAACTCAAAAAACTTCCCAGAGTTGATCATCATTAAAATATATTTTCAATCAGAAGGCATAGAAAATTGTACCAGTTCTACAATTCAGATCATTATTTAGAGTGATCAACAGAAAATTTAACTGAAGATTACCATTACAAAAATACCCTCACGACGAGTAGGGAGCTGCTCAAACTTTTTCAATGTGTCATCACCTCGAGTAATTCGTCCAAAAATTGCATACTGAAGAGGATTCATGTCAGCCATTTTAGCAATCATGTCATACGAGATACTAAAATAACTTTGCAACAAAGCTGGCACGTGTAACTAGCAAACCTGGCCATCAAGATGAGGCGCATCTCCAAGAAGCATTGAAAACGAGGATTGTGCACTGTTGGGATCCTCAAACCTACACCAAAGAAAAAATCAACTAGTCAAATTTTTAAACTAAAGAATGGAGTCCAGAAAGATTCAAGTCAAATGCAACCACCACTGGCGGAGCCAGTATTGGGCGTGCCCACCGTCAAATATTTTAAAAAATAATTATTAGGTATAATATATAAAAATAAAATAATTGGATTTTATAAAGTGTCCATCCTCAATTTTATGGATAATTCTATAATATCCACACTTTTTTGGGTGCTTGTAGTATCTCTAATCGATAAAATATCACATTGATGGTACTAATGTTACATATGATAGTAATTACCCCACATATGTTGATACGTATGATCACATTACTTGATACCCTAAATTTTTATTTATTTATTTAAATTTAATGTATATAAAATTGGATAGTATCAACATCACATTGGATAGCACTACCATCACATATGATGGCAACTACATCATATCGATGATAACAATTGAGTGAGTACCAAACTCACAAAAAGAATGGGTATTGTAAAATGATCCTAATTTTTTTGTTAATTTTTTTTTCTAGGTATATATATATATATATATATATATATATACTTACTATCAAACTTACCAGTTGCGACTGCCACTGTGGAAAAAGCATTTTTAGCTATGAAGATTGTGAATAATCGATTACGTAGTCGAATGAGTGATCAATGGATGGATGACAACTTGATTGTATACATAGAGAAAAACATTTCTCGTAGTGTTGATAATAAAGTTATAATATAATGGTTTCAAAATATGAAAACATGTCGAAATCTATTGTAAAAGGCTATAATGAGCTTTTTGTTTGTTACTTTTTGGTTATATAAAAAATGTATATCAACTTTTGGCATTTTTTATATTATATTTATTAAAATTTGGGATTAAAAAGTACCCACCCTAGATTGAATTCCTGGATCCACCCCTCAGCATATGCATCAGTCCCATTGTTATGATTTGGTTATTATTCTTCAAAGACAGTATATTTTGAAGATGTAACCCAAGGTATAGGTATATTTTCCATCATGTATGTTCGATAAAAGCGATAGAAAAGTGAGAGAATAAAAAATACCAATAACTTTCCTTTGTTTGGTTGAGAAGAAAAATGGGAAAAAAGAAATGAAAATTTGTCACAGTCAATTTACTATTATACCTTCATTGTATTACACACTCACACAAAAACACCTTCTCTTTCTCTAGCTTCCATTTTCTCTCTCTAAATGGGAGAATCTAGCTACAAGATGAAGATTACCAAAATCTGCAACTCCCAGTGAGCCTCTAGTCCAAATCCCTAAACCTGCCTTTGACTTAGATCTCCAGCACAAGCTGACCACCCCACCTGGCGATTAACGTGAAATCCAACCTGTTTGAGGAGAATTAGAGCCCTGTTCAGGAGGCAAAGCCGGCCCGAGACTCCAATCCACAATTGGTCGACGGCGCTCAAAATGACCTCGACGAGAAGTCGCCACAAGAATGCTGTCGTGGGGGGTGAGAAGAGGTCATCGTATTGGTGAGGAGAGGTCGGGGAAGTTGGTCCTAGCCCTAGTACAACGAAAGTATGCAACTCGTGTGCAGATAGATAAGGGGCAAAATAGTACATTTCCCTTCCCTCCACATTCCTCAGAGGGGGTGAGAGGGAGGTCATGGTGTTGGTGAGGAGGGATCAAGGAAGTTGGTCCTAGCCCTAGTACAACGAAAGTACGGAACTAGTACGTAGGCAGATAGATAAGGGGCAAAATAATACATTTCCCTTCCCTCCATATTCTTCCCATTCTTCACCCTTTTGGATGGGGGGGGAAAATTGTGTGTCCAGTGAGAAAATTCCCCACCCCACTTTCTTTCCACCTAATTTTCTTCCCTACCAAACAGAAGAAAATGGTAACCTCTATCCTCTTTTCCTTCCCCCACTTTTCATTCTCCCTAAAATACCTCGTACCAAACAGACTGTTAGAGTCATCACCTCACAATCAATCACCCTAAAACTGTCCCAGAATTACTAGGCACTTCTGACTCCTTATCAACTCAAATTATTTTAAATACATTAAATCTGACTATTGATTCATAATGAGCGGCAGAATTCTTGCAATTTTTCACCTCTAGAAGTATTCATTTTCCACTTACTTTTAAAAAAAATGAATAAGATAATTCATTAAAAAAATAGACAAGAACATGCAAGGCTATAAATATTTCTAAACAAAGCTGAGCAGAAACAATAATAACAAAATACAAATCAACCTGCACAAAACCTGGCTCACAGAAAAGAGGAAGGGGGGGAGTACCACCACTAACAATAGGAACAACGGTAAATTGACTTGCAACTGTTAAATAGCATTCGCACAATTTATATCCTATCCAAAGCTACCAATCAATTGTAACTGTCCCAAAGGCTTGAGCATACACTGCATGTGCTTAGTTTGTTTTGAAATAAATTGACCCTTGGTTTCAGAGCAATTCACCAAGCAACCAAAAAATTAAGACTTCATATACATCAGTAAAGCCAGTATGCAGCTTCCACATGACATTTCATCTCTCATAGCTAACAACCATATATGCTAATCAACTATATTGTCCAAAACTAACTGACCCCTTACACCACACATGTAACACCGCAACATAGATTAACACTTTCGAGGCAGACAAATACAAACTAACTGTTAAGTTTGAAAAGAACTCAAAGTTGTTCTATGTCTCTCATTAATGTTGAAGAAGAATGATATGATATACACACTTTACATCAAGGCAGTTAACATTACTCGAGCCTAAAGAATAAGAAGAATATAGAGTGATATGGTACATTCTAGAATATGCTGATTAATATATGCAAAATCTTTCCATCTTTTTTTTTTTTTTCTGACAATTTGATAGTTACAACAATAGGGCAGGGCGATTCAAACCCAAGGGAGAACAAGCAACGCTACTAAGCTACAACACTCTTGGTTCCATTTTAACTATATACGCTAAATTATTAATTATAAGTTATGACATCAAACCCTAATTCTCCCTGTAAGCGAGAACAGGCAATGCCACTAAGCTACAAGACTCTTGATTCCATTTTAACTGTATACGCTAAATTATAAATTATAAGTTGCTTTGCAAAGAAGGCATTACCTCCCCATAGAAAGAACACCCTTTACATGTTTGACATCACTAAATTCACCAACAACCGTCTTTTCGGCTTCTTTTCTTTGCTCTTCATTCATAGGGGCTAATCTTCCACCCACAACATCAGCCACTTGAGCAACAAATCCCTTATCAACCTACAAACACATCTACTTCCATTATTACACACATTGTAACGGATTATTCAAATTATTAGTATTATATTTATAGCACAAATTTTTCTAGCACGTACCCGAAAAAAGTGATTAGTATTAAAACATCCCAAACGAACAAGTTTGAAAATGTGGTCAACAGTTATGGGTGCAACGGTTGGGAAGAAACCGAATTCGATGTCTCCATAGTTTGTCTGCTTGCAAAATGTTTCACACAATTCTAAATCAAACTCAACAAAATTAAATTATCAATTAAAAAAAAAAAAAATTGGGGGATATGAAATATGATTTGGTTTGAGAAAAACCTGGAACACTACACGAACAGAACCGAGTTGGGGATCTTGGGACAGTGCAGTGATTGATATAAATGAAGCCACACAGAGTAAGCTGAGGGGGATCCACGCATTAGGAACCCACATTTTTAGCACCAAAATTGAGCGCTTGATCTGAATTTTGACGTTGAGTGAGTCCCAATAGATATACTATATTATGAATTTGAGAATTTCACATTTTCATTTTTCAAATCCTCCAAAAAACAAGGAGTGTGGAATGTGGAAATTGGGCCGGGGCAATGGGTCAGAGTTTGAGTGGATGATGGGTCCACTGGGTTAAGGGATTGGGCTTAATCTAAGGTGGGGGATGGGTTCCGGCAAGATTTGATTAGGGGATAAGTGATTTCAATGTTGAAAAAGGATGTGTGTGTTCATTTGTGCTACTACGGATTATGATTTTGGTTTTTTAGTTGTTTTTTTTTTTATTTATTAAAAAAGTGGTAGATCCGTATCTATGCTTTTGTTCAGATTAAATCCACTCTTAGAAAACCCATGGATCAATAGTATGGTGGATTGAACCTGAGACTTTCGAATTTATGTCACGTCACTCAAGTACTCCCGTGCTATTAAGTATTTGTTCTCTCTTTACATCAGGTTTGGTTACCTCTATATTTTTATTTAGTTTTTGGTTGCTAGAACCCCTTTTTTTTTTGCAAAAATATACTTTTAATCCTTATATTTTGGGGTTGTTTTTCATTTTGGTCCTTATGTTTTATATTGTTTCAATCTAGTCCTTAGTTTTTTGAACATATGTTATACTCGATGAGAATATTACAAAAAAAATAAGGAAAATAAGGAGGGTAAGGACTCAAATGAACATTTAAAAATCAAGGATTAAAATGAAACATTATTAAATATAAGGACCAAAATGATAATACCCCAAAATATAAGGACCAAAAGTATATTTTTGCCTTCTTTTTTTTTTTCTTTATATATTGTGAAAGCAGCAGCACCAAAGGCTTAGCAACCAGGCAGGGTTGAAAGTTATTGATGGCAATGTTAAATACTTAGGCCTCCCTTAAAGAATGGGTAGTTCAAAATGTTGCCAGGATTGAGAGTATTATCTCAAACAGCTCTGGCTACGTTTATAAATTCAGTCTAAGTAGCCATACAGTTCTGGTGGACTGTGGTAATGCTATTAACATTTTAGCCTTGTTCACCCCACAAGGCCACAATATAGTCAATGAGCTTTTGAATTGTTTTGAATGTTAGGTTTCTTGTTTTTGCGTTTAGGGAGGCTAATGGCCTAGCCCATAATATTTCCCAATGGGCTTCTACTTATCATGCTTGGAGGCCCGCTCCCATCCCCATGCATCCTTAATGGGTTTTCTCTGTTGTATAGGGTGATGGAGGAGTCCACTTACCTCCCAAGCCTTTTGTTTTTCTGGTATCTAATAAAAATACGTGTTATATTAGATCCTTAACCATTGTTACCTTCAATAAAAAAATAAAAATTGATCGAGAAGATAGTATTTTGTGTAATGGTTATGTATAATATCCATCTTATATGGGGTGGATCTCACGTTTATAGGATTCACCACCGTGTGAGAGAGATATTGTATACAAATATACAACGATTACATAAAATACTTTTTCCAAAAGACATGGCTTACAAAGGGCGAAAACTGAGTCAAAGTGGTAAAGTTCAAAAACTTAAATCAATTGTGGTTTTAGTCATACATGGGGTCGAATTGAGAGCCCAAGCCCAATAACCAAGGATGCTGAAATCTAATGAGATGGAGTAGCTGAGGAAATATCTTGTATGCCTCTATGGATTAAGGAAATCCTATTTTATTGTTTGTTTCTCAAAGTTTAACTGCCCCATGACTAAGTAATTCCATTTGGAGCATCACTATTCTATTTAGAGTACAATAGAATGAATAATTAATCTCAGAGTCAATAGAAAGCACAACCCACGACAGATAGACCAATTTTAATAAGTATTTTTCTTTTTCGTTCTTGTAGCCATGGTCCCCCGTAAGATTGCGACACAAAAATCAGTGAATTAATCCACAAATAAAGCATTCATTTCAAGTATGTGGCATGGAATGGAACAGAAATTATTTGAAACTAACTGTGTGCTTTTCCCTGTAAATATATTCTCTATTTAACAAAAATAAAAAATAAAAAACATTTTAGCTTAGGGGTGAAGAAAGATAGAGCCTAGGCTTACAAGAAACGAAAGAAAAAGTAATGAAGATAGTACATGATAAGTCTAAAAATCAAATGATTAAAAGTCTAACTAGAATTAATAATGTTCACCGACATGATCTACGAGGGCCGGGACAACCAGGCTCTGTGGCACTAAAACATGAAACGTGTTAGTCATACTACGGTCTACCTCAAATTGCATATATGATTCGAGTTTGAGGGCTCATGAATGGTTATATTCTTTCTAAAATGATTACTCATTGGCACTGTGCATGAGAAAGTGTAGTTTGTGTTTGGCATCAAGTAGTCCAATTCATCTCAATGATTAATCCCTACATACTCCTTATAACCAATCTTATATAGGATGCGAATAAAATACTATTCTTTTGGTTTTCAAGTGGACATCCAAATAGTTTCTCAAAAGAAACTTCCAATAGAGCTACCCACAAAAATAGTTTTGTCACATTGTCACTATCCTCTAAGTAACTTTGCCCCTACATTTATTCTCGCAGTGGCATAAGCCAAGGGCTAAAGAAGCCATATTGCCACATTTGCAAACAAATGAAGCAATTTTTGTGATGCAGCATGCATGGAACAAAAAATAAAAAGGAAGCAATTTTTTGTGAATACATTTTGGACAGCAATGGTACTCCTTTATTCTACTACGTTGAAATTCTTTTAATCAAATAAGTGCATGGTTTTGTTTTCAATCAAAATCAAATTATTCCTCATAGAACCTGATTCTAGTGGTGGCATTCTTTTGTTCTTTCCTCGGTTTAGTCTGACTAAAAATCTGGATCGAATTCCGTGCCCAAATTGGGCTCAAACATGGCTGTAGGCAGTAAGTAAGTTGGGCAAAATGCATGGCCCAGCCTCCATATAATTGGCACCTTTTAAAAAAATTATTCGTTTCTATTTTATTCGCAGAGAAAAATATGTTTCATTCTAATCCTATCCTTGATCAATCCAAAGTTTAAGTTCTATCAAGTTTCATTTGTTGATAGTCATCGATGTTTAGAACTTGACACCTCTCATTTAACTTAGCTGTGAACATAAAGTGAAGTATTCCTTTAGTATGAAATAAAACGACAAAAAAGGGTAAAGTATGATACGAAGTGTGTAAACCTTAACTAAATGTGATTACAGTGATTTTTATTTGTTGAGGAACCAATAACATGAGCTACATAGACACGTTCACAATACGAGGTTTCTAGAAATACTTGTTTTAGCGAGTTCAACAATAACCTTAGACTAATCGTACATCATGTCGTTACTTTATTTAAATTTAGGACCTATCTCTCTCCAAATCGAGTGTGCTCCTTTCAACAAGCAACTATAATCTGACATCAATCGTATTAGGATTCTGGTATCATCAAGTAATGGATAAAAATAATCATGAGGTAACTAACAACATATTGTCACTTAATTTGAACTTAAGATTTACCTCTATCCAAACCAAGTATACTCCTTTTAACAAGTTTAATCATAGCCTGACATCAGTCCGATCAAAATTCTAGTAGGCATTGGGCGATGGTCAACAATAATCATTTAGGAACTGATTAACATGTTAATACTCGATTTTAACTTACATGCTCATTTCAACGTGAAATTCAACCAATCAACGTGAAATTCAACCATAACTTGATAGCCTTACCATGGTTTCAATAACATTAATTTGTGTGAACATCAATAATCATGTGCAAACCAGCATCATGTTATTATTCCATTTAAACTCCTCCTATCTTAATTCTCACCAAACCACACGAGAATAACCATAATAGTTATATTCACGTAATAGTTATGATTATGTGTTGTTTTTTTTTTTTTTTTTTTTAGTAAGTACCTCAATCTATGTCATACTAATCGCTCAAAGTTCCAAACTATATCCTATCTTATCACATGCAACCTTGTTCAAGCCACCTCCATTTGTAGAACAAACATCCTGATTTGCCGACCTCTACATCTAGAAGCAAAGAATTTTAGCTGGCATAGGTAATTTAGGTATCCAAAACCAAAAGGAAAAGAAAAGTTTTCAACTCTCTACAGTATAAAATCAAAGAGGCACGCGGTTCAAAATTGTTTTGTTTGGACATCTCGGCGCCCCCACAACTCTTCAACAGTTCAACGCCAACCCTTACACTTACACATAGCCACATTGCCACATACACAACCCTTTTTTTTGGAAGTCCCCTCATACTCATAATAACCCTTCAAAACCTCAAAGGCTACGTCACTGCACTGGAAAATGACCGTAGCTATCCAATCAAAAAGACTTCAAAGTTGAAAGAGCTTACCGTCCACGCAAATAAACCTTTTTAGCTCTTTCTTTTTTCTTTTTGAAATTTCCTTTTAGACCTTTTGGTTGGTTTCTTTCTTTTTTCTTAATGATAAATAATAAATTCCGATTTCAATTTGAAGCTGCCTTTCATGGACAGCTAGAATATTGCATTGCAATTTGCATGTAGACATGTAGTCTATTTTGGCATTTACAATGCGAAAGGCAGGTAGTCAGAAACACGGTAAGGGAAAGCAAATTGCACCCGCCATGACAAAATCATAACAATGATTGTTCTTTCATAAAGTCGCAAGGGAAAACTCAAAAACAAAAAGTAAGTTATTAAGAGCACGTAATGCCTACCAATACCATGTACTTGACCAGAACCAATCATAAAGAATATTGAATGGCAGAATAATTTTGGCGGCCTGCAAAGCAAAAATGGATCGTGATTTGGGAAAACGGACAAACTGTTTTGAAAAATATGCAAATTGAAAATATTTTCAACGATTCCAAACGAAGCCTTTGTGGCTTTTGGGGTACTATTATTAAGACTACCAATGTTCTTCCAAAATGTGTTCCTTTTCTTTTTGCTCATTCCACACATTAAATTCAAGTCTTTAGGTCCTCTCTCTATCTTTCTTAAACCATCATTTTTGACTGCTTCATACTTTCAAAGATTTCCAACAATCTCGCACTCGGCTAAAAGCGTATAAGGCGGACGTTTTGGGATAGATGCCATCACACGTAAAGGTTTATACAAAATTTGGAATAAAGATGTGATCAACGCGTGAGAACTGAGAATACCGACCACCGGCTATTTACACGCAACCAATCTTCACTCACTTATCAAGAATTAAAGTGGACCACTCATTATTAGTATTCTTTGAGGGTTTTTTTAGTTAAAGTATTTTTAAGGGTGATTTGGTATAACTTATTTTCATTAAAATAAATAAATTGAACAAAGTACAGTTGTGTCTAAGACAAAAAATAAAGTATTTTATAAGTTGTATATTCCCTTCTCTTTAGAATGAAAATAAACAAAACAAAATAAGGGAACTTCCAATAAATATTAAATGTGATGCTAGTATTATTAATGTGATACTTTGGTAATCTATATTAATAATTAAAGATACCATACCAGGTAGATATTGTAGAATTATCCTAATAAAAATTAAACTTAACGAGTTAATTAATTATAACAATTAGATATAAGTTTAAATGGGAAAAAGATGTTGCAATCTTTCGTAAATCTTATAATTGCCATTGGTATCATTATAACTAGACCATGTTAAGTAGACATTGTTATTGGAAGCATAAAAAGGCCCAAAGTGCAATGACATGGCACCATGTGATTAGTAGTTGCCAGAATTGCAAATTTAAAAAAAGTGATTCCAACATGGGCTGTCGAAAAAAAGGAATAAGTTAGAAAAATAAAAATCCTCCCAATTTTTAAAAAAGGAGTTAGATGGGCCTTCCTTGGTGATCATTGTTTCTCTACTATCTTTTGTAATAATGCCTATGTGATACAACCAATCAAATTTAAATGGGGGCCACCTAACATAACAAGCTCAACCAATTTCCCACGTCCGTAATTACTCCACGTGTCCTCTCAACTTTTTTACATGAAAAATTAGGGAATTTCCATTGACAATCGTGAAGATGAACATCCAATATATTCTCAAAGCCACAAGCAATCGAGGAATAATAATAATACAATTCATCAACAACAAAATGTAACACGAACCATATTCAATTCGATGTCACACACCTAAAAGATGCTCCACGGGCTACACATGATTAAGAGAGGTGGTTGATTTGAGGCTTTAAGTTTGGAATCCCCCAATTCTGTTTCTAACTGGGTTCCCCGATGGATAGGTCACTGTATTATGATAGGCCTATGTTCCAAGTCATATCATTAATAGGAGGATGAGCATCTAATCTTTGGCTTTATTGGAATTGAAAGGGTGAAGGAATTAAAAAGAGATAAGAAAAGAAAATTTGAGAAACTAAGCTTTAAAAAATAAATAAAAATTAAAGATGCTTTTTTTAATACATTAAGATTGAATATCTTTTCCCAATTCCTTAATGGGGCAAAGTCATTTTCATGAATGGTGGTTTAAAATGTGACCATTTTTGGTGTATTTTCCTGATCAAAGTCGGTTGCTTTGGTTAGGCGAAATTCACGGATTACTTGTTCCCTCCTCTTTATTATGTGTGAATACGACATAAAGCTATCATCTACTAGACGATAATGCTGTGTGCATATATCATCAATGAAACTATAGAGAGAGAGAGAGAGATCTACTAGACGATAGATGCTGTGGAAATCATCAATGAAACTTGAGAGAGTATGTGAAAGTGACATTTGCCTAACATTGTTTTTTGAGATAATATTCTTTCGTGTTGAAATTAGAGGGAGGGCACAGGAATACGTCTCTTCTGTTGACCTCTCCATTTGGATTTGTAGGTTTTATATCCTTGTTATTGACTTTACTTTAAAAAATTAAAACAATAAGAGAGTCCCTTCCAACTTGATATCTCTATTCAAGAACATCAACATTCACTAACCAGCCAACTTAAGCTTATGATATGTACACACATCTTTACATGTATGCATATACATGCACTCTCAGCCAAAAAAAAAAAAATGCATATACATGCACTAAAATGCTTAAGGAAATATATTTACAATTTTCTCATACTGCACATGTATGCATATCCACACATTACATAGTGGAGGGAGTACCATTTCAAGACGACAAGGAATCACTATTTAGACTTCAACAATAACGAAATTAAGATATCAGCAAATTATCTGTATTTGAAAATGAAGACTAATAAACAACTAATGTTAGACCGAAGTCAATTTAGTGGGGATTAGCCTTCAATCCTGCAATGATTTTGGGAAAATTATTCAGTAATTTCGAACTACAAATAAATACGTAATTCTATTTCTCACATAATGTGGTGGGTCTTATCATGAATTTAATTAGTGGGACCCACCATTCATGTGAGAGTGGGACTAAGCATTTTTTTGTAATCATGGACTATTGAAAAATCATTCTATGATTTTGGCAAATGTAGTTGAAGGAAGTAAATGCTGGAGAAGATAAATTAATGCTAGAGAGAAAAAACCAACCCTTTCTCCATTAACTCTTGGTATATTTGTATCAATTATTTTCATGATTAATCAGTTCAAGATCCTAGAATTCGAGGAGTTAGTTCTGACAATACCAACTTCCCAAGATTGTTTAATTTTACCTGCTACCTGAGGATAAATACAATTGGGCCTCAAGGATATTCCTGAAAGTTTCCATTGTTAATGGTGTTCATTAATACCAAAGTTTTTATTCCAAACATTTATTGTGCAGTTAATACTGATCATTCAAACTAATATCACGCATTTAATTGAATGCCAATTGTGTCGATGATATTTGTTCATAACTTCTTAAGGAAGTTTTGCCACAATCACAATGGTAAGATGATAATATATTATTTCATATATACAAACACAATCATAATAAATGTCTAATACTAGATTATATTCTATATATAAACGCAATAATAAAAAATGTTTTTTTTAATAATTATCATAATTATCAATTTTCATATTTAGACAAAAAATAAAAGAAGAAAAAAGTCATATTACCAACTAGTTTTCATATAATTTCGAGAGCTTCTTGTTTATGTAATTAGCCTTAGAACCTTTTGAAATTTCCGGAACAAGTGGTGGCTTAGGCCTAAGCTTAAGTAGCCTTGAGCCACCTTGCAACACTTCACTTTCATCTTCTTCTTTTTTTATTTCGTTATCTCCAAAGGATGATAAAACTTTTACAAGATAGAGAGTTAATATAAATCAAATGCAAAAGTGATGTTAGAGCCAAAAACTTACTTATCAAACAACAACAACAACAAAAATGGTAGCCTTGAGCCGCCCTGCAACACTTCACTTTCATCTTCTTTTTTTATTTCGTTATCTCCAAAGGATAATAAAACTTTTACAAGATAGAGAGTTAATATAAATCAAATGCAAAAGTGATGTTAGAGCCAAAAACTTACTTATCAAACAACAACAACAACAAAAATGCAAAAGATCTATTAGTGAATCAACTTATGAGTTTATAACTATTTGTTTACTTCTTAATACCCATGCTTTTCTTTTGTTTCCTTTTTCTTTTTTCTTGTAAGAACCGATATAGCAGTTAGAAAGAAATGATAGGGATTGCACTTTTGAATTGATTTGGGATCATTGGTTTACACCCACTTTAACAAGTTGGAACGGGCCCTTGCCAGATAAAACCCAAATTAATATGCAGTCTATGTCATCTAAACAGCCATACATGTCACATGGGCAGCCCCCCACAATTTCACTTCTATTGCACTCCAAAACAAGGAACAACACCACTACCGAGCCTCTCAAAGGAAAATAAAAAAGAAAAAGAAAAATAAAGAGAGTAGCTTTGTTGTAAGAAAGAGACAGAGTTTATTAACATTGTTTATACAAAGCTTCTCTCTCCATTGTCATTGTTCCGTTCGCTTTCTCTCAATAATTGGGTTTGAATAGTGACTTTTCGTTTCATCCTAAACTCACATCCCCAACAAGCTCCCATATAATTATCAGAAATTACAAACGGTTTCGGCCAAGCTCTCATTGAAAAGAGCTATCTTAACTAAGATATATTACATGCACCATCTCAAAGCTTTTTTTGGTACTTGATATAGATTGATTGCTGGCCAATGGGCACATAAGCTTACAAGCTTAAAATTTAAGTATTGTATCTTAGTTTTCTAATTACATTGATCCATAAAACATGTGGTAAGTATTGTATCTTAGTTTTCTAATTAAATTGATCTATAAAACATGTGGTTGAATTTAGCATCCTTAAACAAAAAAGATACATTATTCACATTGTATTGTCCATATATACACATGATTTGAACTTAATTAAACAACCCAAGTGGCAAATTGTACAAAAAAAAATTATGTAAATTAATAATTGCAAGTCAATGACGGAGACGGAGAAAGCTCTTTCGAGATGGACGTTTTTCTGTTACTTTTTACACTAATCGTTGCCTAGTGTTGCGCGTAGGAGTGTACATGTGTTTTTGTGAATTGCAATTAGTCATTAACACCTTTCTCACCGTCCAATAATGCTTCACATGACCACACGTCTTTACACAAGCGATCGACGCGTGGTTTTGTGGCATTGGAGGGGACGTTTTGCCTCGGTTCTTGAGGGGGATTATTATAAGTGGTTAGTGCACGCCAGAATCTTTTTTGTGGGTTGGAGATAGTGGAGTTGCTTGGTTTTGAAGTTTGTTTTATCATTGATGTATGCTACACATTTATATGTTCATTATTATCTTCAAAGATGATGTATGCACGTGGCTATGTTTGAGTTTAATTTCTTCTAGTTTTATAGCTACTTTTAAAGGAGTCATATAGGTTCAATTCATACAAGAATGCTAGTATTTATCTTCCTTTATTTGCCTCCTTGCTTATAGTTTGTTTGAGCAAAACTCTCTTCCACTTATAACTTGATACTAATAAGCTTTCGGTGGAAATGGATCAAGTATGCGGTATATGTATGCCAATGATATCATCATAACAATAACAGTCAAGATGATAAGTATGTTACAACTACAATAGTTTGAAGAAGAAAAAAAAACAATAAAGAAAGTAATTTTGTTAATTCTAATAACTAATCTATAGTAAGTTAACAACTTCGATGCCTAACATAATCTTGCTTATTTCTATTTTCCATGAGTTTAGAGGCTTTCTATATTTCATTTCTTAACATCCAGTCTTAGTTAGGATTTAGATTAAAAAAAGTGTCTAATAGCTCCAATTAGTAATATATAATATTCAACTATCATGCAATGCACAAACCTAAACCTAATAAGATAAGGTTTAGCAAAAAAAAAAAATATTAATAAGATAAGAAGTGGGATAATACCTAAGTGGCTAATTCATGCTTAGAAAACGAAAAAGAGAACAAGGTTCTTTTTGTAGCCGATCTTCATTAAATTAAAAAAAAAAAATACTAATTTACTTTGACAGATGTGGATAGCAACAAAATTGGACCATGGATCACGAGGGTCATCCAATCGCAATCCCACCATCAATTTTTAGAGATAAACACATGAAAAAGATCAAAAGAGATTGCCTTCTAATATAGGTCATGCATCGTGGAAATGGTGCTAACAATCTTAATCATATTATTATTGTTGAAATAGTAGTAAATGAATCACACATTCATCACCATTATCCCCATCTATTAAATTAAGCATCAAAATTGAAGCAAAAGTCGGCATAGTCGGACATTCTCTCATGTGTACACTGCTCAAATTTTGTTAATTCTAATAACTAATCTATAGTAAGTTAACAACTTCAATGCCTAACATAATCTTGTTTATTTCTATTTTCCATGAGCTTAGAGGCTTTCTATATTTCATTTCTTAACGTCCAGTCTTAGTCAGGATTTAGATTAAAAAAAGTGTCTAATAGCTCCAATTAGTAATATATAATATTCAACCATCATGCAATGCACAAACCTAAACCTAATAAGATAAGGTTTAGCAAAAAAAATATATATTAATAAGATAAGAAGTGGGATAATACCTAAGTAGCAAATTCATGCTTAGAAAACGAAAAAGAAAACAAAGTTCCTTTTTTGTAGCCGATCTTCATTAAATTAAAAAAAAAAAAAATACTAATTTACTTTGACAAATGTGGGTAGCAACAAAATTGGACCATGGATCACGAGGGTCATCCAATCGCAATCCCACCATCAATTTTTAGAGATAAACACATGAAAAAGATAAAAAAAGATTGCCTTCTTTTATAGGTCATGCATCGTGGAAATGGTGCTAACAATCTTAATCATATTATTATTATTGAAATAGTAGTAAATGAATCACACATTCATCACCATTATCCCCAACTATTAAATTAAGCATCAAAATTGAAGCAAAAGCCGGCATAGTCGGACATTCTCTCATGTGTACACTGCTCAAATTTTCTGGCTTAACCATTATAATTAGACAAGTGTACAGTCGGCCGTATAAGTACACATAATTTTAAAGTTATTTAAATTATATAATAATAAAGTAAAGGGGCTTTTTTGAGAGCAACAGCATCCAGTAAGAGGTCCCCACGTGCGCCGACACGTGGCTCGCATTCCTATACCGCTGTCTTTGCACCTCTATCGTCTCGCAAATCCAAAAATCTATATCTATATATATATATATCATCGGCACGTGTGTGTGAGTGTGTGTGATTAGATTAGAAATTGGATTTTTTTGAAGACAGATTAGAATGGATTTGATTACATCAAACATCGAATTACTATCAATCACATGCGCTGCACAAAGCTTACTCATAGTCATCGGTCCCCTTTCGGTTCTCGACGACGCCGTCAAGTCATACACGCAAAAACACGAATCATCCCGAAAAGGCAACTAACTATATTTATATAGACAACTAGTACTACTACTCCTATTTATCAAAGTGGTCTATTTCTACCTATAATAATTTATCATTGCTAAAGTCTAAAGTCTAAACTACCCTTTTTTTTTATTTTTTCCTTTTAACTCATTTTGGTTGAGTAAATACATAATTTTTTATAATTTTTCATAAGTCACCGTTTCGACCGTTATAAAAGAAACTATAAAAATTTTTTATATATCTTTTATAAAAATTAATTGGTGTTTAACTAAATAGTAATTGTATTAGAGGAATTTTATAAAATAAATGAGAATGGTGTGAAAATAGAATCACGTTTTAATTTTAAAATGTGTGGAAACATTGTTTGAACTTTTTGAGTTTGAAATTGTAATATTACCTTTTGAAATATCGGTTTTAGTTTAATATAGTAAGACCAAAATGTATAGTGCGGTCAAAAATGGTAAATAGTTTTATAATGTGCCGTAACTTTTAAAAGAAAAATAATAATAATGAAAGACTAGAGTTCAGGGTATAGAATTTTAGGCAATGTAAAATATTGGAAAGTCACAAATTTTGGATGGTCAAACTCTCGTGAAAGTAGTGCCTAATTTTGGGCCGTGCGATGTGAACATTGAGTGTTGTATAGATTGAAAAGTTGGTGGGACCACTTATATTGTGTTACATGATGGGACGGAACCACATCCACCATAGAGCCGAGTCCAAAACACTTTCAAATTAGTGATTTACAGTAAGATTTTGCTTAATTTCTTTGATTCTCGTTTGGTATTTGGTGTAAAGATGAGATAGAACGACGATAATGGTCATTTTCATTGTCAGATTATGAGATATCTTAAGATTTTCACGCTCTCATAATCTTCCACGCGACAATCTAAACTAATATACAACTGTGATTCAAATTGACATGTGAATTTGACTAAATGGTCCATGTTCGAAAGACACTAATAACCCTTATGTATGTTTAGGATGGAGAGAGATGAAATGAAAGAAGTCGGTAAATGAAATGTACTAATTTAGTATTTTCGATAATCTTCTGATCTCTTTTACTATACTCTCCCTCCCTATATCTCCATCTAAACATAAAGACAAAAGAAAATATCGTTTTGATAAGTCTAATGACATAATGTTAATTTTTACCATTGTTAATATCATTTGTGAGAATTTGTGCATAAAGAAAAGTTGTACTAGAGATGAACTCCAATAGATTATGTTAGCTGTTATAAAAATAAAAAAGAAATATTGTGTCACTTGCATTGTTCATATAATTATGATGATGGGTTATTTGGGAATTTAGTGAATTTAATATTAATCAGAAAGACGTGTAATGCCCGTGGGAGCTGACCTAAGCTCATGGATATGTATGTTTAGGCTTTTAACTAATGTGATCGAGTGGTGCCTTGAGTATTGACCAAAGCACCACTTTAATCTTTATTCCTTTTTAAAACACATTGCATAAAAAACAAACAAAGGGGCCGAAAAAAATAAAGAGAACCGGATGGGCGGAGGTGATGATTATTTTTCCTGGTGATAGGCAAGAAAGTTTGAAGCCGACCCTATCTCAACCTATATATAAATAGAATGTATAATTAAAAATTCAAAATGATCAATGAGAATCTTGGTACAGTGAAAGCTTGACGAAACTGTTGTTGATTGAATTTTTTGCACTCTGTTTCCCTATCATGAAATGGCAGAAGATGTGCAAATCGTGCTATTGCAAGTGCAACGCTGCTAATGGCTAGTAATGTCTTGTTGTTCTGTTTATGTCAATGTGAATGTCCAATATGGATTCCAAAATAGTGCGTGGGAAAATTCCAAAACAAAATGAATGCAGTATTGCACGTTTTTTTTGTCTTAAAAAAACAAAAAAACAAAAAAACAAAAATACTATAATATCTATTTATGTGGTTGATTCAAGTTACTGGCTATGTACATGTTCCATTGTTTAGATTATTTGATGGGAGAGTACGCTCCAAATCAAACGGTTCGATGGCAAATGATAGCTATATGCAGGTAGGAAAAAAAAGATATTTTATTTTTTTTTTTTGAGAAAAAAGTACAATGATAAATAATTCCAATTCTAAAGATTGCATTCCATAGAAGGTAATAATTGTGAATGCGTGAAAATTGAGACCAAGAAAGCATAAGTAAATCCTAAAATCATTTTTCAGCTTGATCCGTGTTACTTATATGGTCATTCAAGTGTTTGTGGGATGCAATTAACATACAATGAGATGATTTGCTCAAAATAGAAATTGGAGATAATATTTTCACTAGAGAATTAACAATTTCAAATATATTTATAATTATTTTTGGATTTACACATAAATCACTGTCATTCATTCATTCATTTAATTATCTTGTATATTTTCTGCATAGAGATATTAATGAGATTTGGTTGCTTGCTATATTGATTGACTTAAGTGAGAAATTAATTACTTGTACTTAAGGGTGATCTTTGGGATTATTAAAGACACCAAACCCCACAAAATCATAAAGGTACCATTGAATTATAATTGTGGAAAGCTTTCTAGAATGCATTGATAAATATTTAAAAGACAGATATGAAGAATTTTTGCTTGTGGTCCTAATTTTTCTATGCATACAACAGTATATATGTGTAATTCACATATTAATTAGTGATATAAATATAAAATTAATAAGGAATGTGATAAAAGATGACATATAATGTCAAGGGTGAAGTGTTATTTTCAAAAAACTTTAAAGGAATTTATTGTACTTCTCCATCTTGATTTATTTATTTTTAAAACGTATGAATTAGAATTTACCATTAATTTCAAGACAACAATAATTCATATTTGTTTAAGTATTAATTATGTTTGAAACTCTTGTAATGAGATAGGGAGAGCCGTTATAAAATAAAAAAATAAAAAAAAAAGTACTTTGACAATGTTTGGTGATGAATTCATTCTCTCTTTGCCGCAATGAAAACTTCCAAGTTCCATCCATACTTTTGCTTGGAGATAAATAAGTGCTTAAACATCTTCTTTGTCGGTTATTTACCTTTGTAATCTTCATCAAAAACAAAAATGGAATGGCATTGATTCTTTTGGCGTTATAAATTACAAATTACAAGTCACAAAACAAATGCTAATTGATTTTCGGGTAATATGTCACGCATTGATCTGACTATGCGTTACTTAACTAGGTGCAATAATAATGACAGTAATTATAATGCTAATATCGGTTTGACTAGTCAATTAAGGATGATTACGATGGCCTTTTATGACTCAATCCAACCACACGACCCCACAAAAGAAAAAAATAACGAATTGTAACTTAATTCCTTATTCACTGCGTCACACACAATCCCACCTCTTTAACCGGTAAAGTACAAAAGATTGACTGGGTGAGAAATTAAAAAGAACCGTACAGGTCATCAACGACGTAAGGGTAACGGAAACGGAGTTCCATATAAGCTTTAACAGAGAAGAACAACTTTAATTCTTACCCCCCTAAGTCAACACGTGTCTTTACCGGCGCTTTCCGGTTACCGGTTTTTCCAGTAACGGAGACCTCGGCAAACCCCCCTTTTTTATGTGGGCCCCACCTCCTCTATTAAATTAAAAAAAACAAACATACACACTTAGATGAAAATTTAAAAAAAAAATTTTTTATAAAATCTATTACTTAAAAAGATTTAAGCTCCAAAGCTCAGAACCAAAGCTCCCTCTGATTTGCAGAGAGAATCCAAAGGACCAAACGATTAAAGAGAGAGAGAAAGAAAAAAAAAAGAACGCGAAGAGTGTGTGTCTTTGTGTTAAATTTGAAAATTCCAATCAAGTCCTTTTTTCTTCTTATCCAATCCGTAAGTCCCTTGCATTATCATTCCCTCTATTTTCTTTTCTTTCTTAATTTTTTTTTTTGATAAAAAAATAATTAGAATAATTATTTTAATCATTAACACCAAATCATACTCAATACGGATCTAATTTTGGTTTTTCTCCTTTTGTTCTTCGCCCAAATCCAAACATATTAAGCTCTGATTCTGATCGTTTCTACAGCTTTCACAAAATTCACTGCTTCTCGTTCTCATTCAGGCAAAGCAGTTTTCATTTTCCGCTTTCCTATTGCAATTTAGAGATCTCGAACTCTGTTTTTTTTTTTTTCATTTCGATACAAACATTTTGACAATTTTTGTGACTCTCAATAATTCATTCTTGGAATCTCTCCATCTGGATCGTCTGTTCGAACATTTGAAAAATACTTCCGAAAAATGAAAATAGGATTTTCTTTTAATTTTTGAATAAATTTGCATTTTTTTTTTCTTGGTTGTGAATTTTAAAGGTTTCTAAAAATTGCTTTGAATTTGAACGAAGATAATGTTGGAAGGTCGGTGTTTGTTATCGGCGTTTTCGAGTGGCTGTGAGTCCGACACCAAGTGGCCTTTCATGACTTATCGGAGACACGATATCACAAACGGAAAGCGTCCTCTGGAAATCGACGGTGAAGATTTACCCCAACGTCGACAACGGAGGTCTTCTAGACCGTCGGATTATCGAGAGCCGGTCGAGACGGTCGAAGCTCAAGCTTCGCCGCGGCGAAGACTGCTCGAGCTGGAAAATCCAAATCCAAATCCAAATCCTAATGAGAATGAGCGTAGTCAGGAGAATTCTTCGAGTTCTTCGGATTCACTAATCCATTCGATTGGTCGAGACAATTCAATTAGTTGTCTTCTCCGTTGTTCGCGGTCGGATTTCGGTTCCATTGCTTCTTTGAACCAAGGATTCCGGTCCTTGATTCGGAGCGGCGAGCTGTATAAGCTGCGGCGATTGAACGGAGTGATTGAGCATTGGATTTACTTCTCATGTGACTTGCTTGAATGGGAAGCATTTGATCCAATTCGACACAGGTGGATGCATTTGCCGAGAATGACTTCCAATGAATGCTTCATGTGGTCGGATAAGGAATCGTTGGCGGTAGGGACGGAGCTTCTTGTGTTTGGCAAGGATCTTACATCTCATGTAATCTATGCATATAGTATATTGACAAATTCATGGTCTTCTGGTATGAGAATGAATGCTCCAAGGTGTTTGTTTGGGTCTGCAAGTCTTGGTGAGAAAGCGATTTTAGCAGGTGGTTGTGATTCACAGGGGAATATATTGGATTCGGCGGAGCTTTATAATTCGGAGACTAAGAGTTGGGAGACACTACCGAATATGAAGAAGCCGAGGAAGATGTGTTCCGGGGTGTTCATGGATGGGAAGTTTTATGTGATTGGGGGAATTGGAGGAAGCGATCCGAGGGTACTTTCGTGCGGTGAGGAGTATAATTTGGAAACCAAAGAATGGACGGAGATTCCTAATATGTCTCCCGGAAGGAATGGGGCGGCCGGGGAGAACTCCACCGCCACCGCTGCAGCTCCTCCATTGGTTGCAGTGGTGAACAATCAATTGTATGCAGCTGATTATGCTGACATGGAGGTTAGGAAATATGATAAAGAAGCCAAAGTTTGGGTTACAGTTGGGAGATTGCCTGAAAGGGCAGGATCAATGAATGGTTGGGGTCTTGCATTTAGGGCGTGTGGAGACCGGCTTATAGTAATCGGTGGACCTCGGGCATCGGCTGAAGGTTTTATAGAGCTCAACTCGTGGGTTCCGAGTGAAGGCCCTCCGCAGTGGAACTTGCTTGCAAGAAAGCAATCGGTTAATTTTGTCTATAATTGTGCTGTGATGGGATGCTGAAAGCAAAAAAAAAAATAGTTGGATTTTTCGCTGCCGTGGTACCATGTACACTGTGATGGTGCCATTACTCTCACAAATGAATGTACAAGATTGGTTTTATCCTTCCATACAGGAGTCTTGCTAATTGGTAAAATTCCCCACTTCTTTCTCTGTTTTTTCATAATCTTTTCCCTTTCTGGGTGGGGGGAGAATGGGGAAGAATTTTAGATTTTGCTCAAGATTCAATAGAATGTTTCTTTCAAACATTTTTGTTTATGTTTCTCTTCCGTTGAATTCATATCTTCCACCATTTTTAGTGACATGAGGAATCTCAAGGGTTGGAGTGTCATGTAGCACAGGATTAGATTCAATAATTTGAAATACCAACACATTGGTAGGTTGTCATTAGTGTTTGATGAATCTTTTTTTTTTTTTTTTTTTTAAGAAAATAAAATTAGCTATATGGGTTCTCATGATCCTTAATTTTCTTGCTATTGTCTTCAAGGGCAAAAATAAGTTCTGAGAGTTTGTTATCTTGAACATTAGCATATGTACTGATCACAATTATTGTTGCAATCAACGCGCTTTATATTTTAAGCTTTCGTTTTTTTAATTTATTGTTTCCTCATGAGGCCTTTGTCATTGTTCATATTTTCAATCATGGTGTTTGTATTTCTTTTCTGTTCCAGAAAGAATTAACATGAGGTGTTCATTTCTGATTTGATCAGATAAGATGCCAGTCTACAAGTATATGTGCTTATTCTCATATATCATTTTGCAATATTATTTGATTTGTCAAATAACATGAAGTTGTGAGTTGAAAGAGGGGAATATTTCGATTTCGACAACCTTGAAATAAAACATCGTACTCAAATGCAAATTCCTTAGTAGTGATGGAAAGATGTGCTGTATTATTTAGCATATCCACTAGTCAAGCCCTCTGAGTGAAAGAGTTGCCCCCCCACCCACCCAAAAAAAAATCCTTTCATTTCATTGTTTCGCGGTTCAAAGGTGGGGGGGGGGATGTGTTGAAGTTTGGATTTTCTTGACCTGATTTATGTCTTGGGTCTTTTGAGTGACCAATGCAAATTGTTTTATATTTTCATATTCAGCATTAGTGTAAACTGAATATACTGCTAGCTCTTGACTTACAAGAGATGTACTGTTACGCTTAAAAATTGCTTAAACATACATTGAAGCATTGATGAATATTATAGTATGAAATTCTCATTTATAACTGAGTGATATTTTAAAGAAAAATGTCTGCATATTCTTGGGTCAAATACTACATGTTCTTTCAAGAAAAAAAAAAAAAAAAAAATTTAGAGATTCCCATATTGCTATAGTCATAAAAACATGATTATGGCATACTTTTATTTGCTTAGTAGGATTAAGACATGCTTACATGACATAATCTACCGCATAACCTTAAACTCACTGTGAGTTTTGAAAGAAAACTTATAAATCATATGATGTAGAATTTGAGTTTCAAATCCAATAAATGAATGGGGTGTAGTAAGGAAGATATCTCTGATTGATTAATATGTATCTGTGGAAATATCAAATTTCAATTTTGGGATTCACCCATGGCATGAAAAAGAAAAGAGATCTGATGGTATATGAGTAACCAGAAGTTGAATAGGTTTACCCTTTATTAGTGTGGAGATGGCTATGTAACCTTCATTATTTCAAACAAGCCATAAAGCCTACTTCAATTTGGTTGGGATTAAGGGTTTGTTTCATGGTAGATAACTTTACAACCTTGTGAGTGATAATGTTAAAATTTCTAAGAAGTGTTAGGACACATGGGACAGACTGAATATCAGAAGTCACTTCAGTTCTATGAAGAAAAAAAAACCTGTTCCAGTGACTCAGAAGTGAGATTAGGTGTGGCAAAGAAAGTTTACAAACAATTAATCAATTTTTTTATAACTAGTATGGGTAGGACATTAGGATGAAGCATTATTATATAGTTTCCCATTTTCTTGGAAGGAGTAGAATAGTAGTGCTGGATTTAACATGGTGTTTTGAGTTTTGACCTTAGAACATAGATGTGATGGTTGGGGATAAATGATTTGGGTGATAGAGAGTATGACATAGGTAAGCTTTGAGCTTTTTTAAGGTACAAATATGTTTTTAGTGCTGTTCCTCGTCTTTTTGTCTATGAGAATGATGTAACATGGTTGTTGCTGTAACTTCATGTGAGGTTGGTATGATAGAACGTGTTATCTTTGTTTTGCTAGATTTTGGAGCATATTGACAGCAGCATTTACACACTGTGGTATTAGACTGCATGTACTTTCTTGCCAAACCATTTATAATGTCCGAGCTTGTCGGTTCTAGTACATATAGACCATTTGAAGTTTATTGCTTGAGAACTAGGCTGAAGGAAAGAAGCCAAAAGATGCAGCTTCCAGTGCCTAAATCCTTTGCAAGTCTGATTTTAATGAGTTTTGGATTTCCGATTTGCATTAAGAACTTTCCTAGTAGACTGAAGGAATTTGTTATTTGTTTGTGTCTGTGTTGTTTGTCAGATATATGCTTTATGCACTCTTCTTGAAATAGAGTAGCATTAATTTTTTTATTTTATTTTTCTCTTATTTTCCTAATTTTTAGTTTTGAAACAGAAAACTTCTTCCCTTGATTTTCGTTCTTATTTTTCTTTTGTTTTGTTTTCTTTCATGTTCATTTTGGTTGGGCAAGCATGAATGTTTCTTTACAAAATGAGTTTGTTAAGGAATATATTGATAGTAAAGGCATCAATGGGATGGGAATGCAGTAAGCCACTGCATTTTTTTTTTTTTTTTTAATTTAATGATAAACTTTATATGTATCTTAATGAAATTGTGGATAATTTCTGATCTTACTTGTCTTTTGATAAAGTTATATAATTTATCAAATAAATAAATAAATAAAATTCAGATCTACATGTCTGGAGAAGGGCTTCGTTAAACATAGGGTGTTTTGTCCTTCTTGATTGTGTTATAGGATTGGAGTTCTCTTTCTCAAGGTCCCATTTCCTCTTCAATATATAGATACTTAACTTGTCCCTGTCCCTGTTGCTTTGGCTGTACTGATTTCAATATCTTTGAGCAATTAATCTTACTTATTAATGGGAGGGTGACAGATCTCTTTGAGCAGCATTGTCTCTTTAGTTTTGTTTGAGTTTTGATTAGCCCATCTGTGGCCCTTTTTTAGGTGGAATCAAAGTAGCTTTACTCTGTGTACATTCCTTGCCAATTGACATGACAGTCACCCATTCACTCATTACTATTGGATAGATTTGGTGAAAAAGATACTGTAGTACTACATTTTATTGTTCTTTGTGATTTAAATCGTTTATAGTCAAAAGAATTCCTGGCTCAGCTGCTTTGTTCGAAGTTGTAGAATGACTTTTGTCTTATGTATTAGCATTTCCTGATCAGTGAGAAGTTGGGTTGTCTATCGAGTTGGAACGGCGGGTTGGTAAATGTTTTGTTGTTTTCAAAATTGGACCAATAACAGCTGGCCAATTTTGACCTAACCTTCCTCAACAAGTCACAAAATTTCATTAAAAAAAATTCACAAATTACTATGCGCTGTTAAATTGTGAATAGTAATTAATAAAAGTCCAAATAATAATTAATAAAAAGCTATTATCTGCAATTATGATACATGTGTTTGTAACAGTTTAACTTTCTGTTCAATGCGTCACTGAGTGCGGCTATTTAGTATTTTGGTCGATCAGCCTGCTGCACTCACCCAGATTACTATTTCGTTTCTGTTTTGAGCCAGCATTTGCTACCTTCTTTATTTCAAATACGACAAAAAAAATTGTGTTCCCAAATTTTATGAACTTTGAACATCATAAGAAATTAGCATAAATTGGCAGGTCGAATTGAATGTTTTGGGCTTGTAACATTGACTATATTTGAACCTACTCAAAACATGATCGAGTGCCGATTCTATTGTCTGTACTTGCTAGGCTTAGTCTGTAGTGCGCATTGATTTGCTTGCTTTGGTTCGTGGATTTTAGTTTTTGGTATTGTTATTCGGTAGGCTAGTGGCTAGTGGGGGCATTACTACTTACTAGGCATTGAATTGCCTTTCTTTGGCTCGTCTTATACGTCAAGCGGGTCTTTATGGGCTCTGTCTTGCATTAGACTATTTGGGTTTTGTCTTTATTGATCAAGTCAGCCTGATGTAGTAAATCTATTTTTACTCAGGTAGTTTATGACAGTGTTTAACACCGTAGCTGCTACTATGTTGCCAATGATCTCTCCACCTGGCAAACGGGTTCGGATTTGACCCTGTTGGATATGGATCATTGGTCCAAAACTAGTTGTTATTGGCATGACCTTTATCCGCTCTTTGAAAGGTCGGGTCAATCCGGAATGCTCTTAAAGATTCTAATATAATTTTTTGTATTTCTTTCAATATAAATAAAAGAATAAAGAAAACACTCTCAAAGATAAAAGTTGAATATTATATAAATCCTTTTAAGTTTATAATTCGATAATTAATTTGAATGATCTATTATTCTAACGATTTTACAAAAGAAGAAAATAAATGCGTATACACATTATACATAAAACATGAAATATAGTTAAATCACCTATAAATTAAATGTCCTTTTGCATTAGCTTTTTACTAAAAGCTTATTTGCTAAAATTTAGCAAAAGTATATAAAAAAAAAATGAGGTTTTTAAAAAATTGTATAATACGCTAAAAGAAAAAAGATTATCTAAACTCATACAATATATACAACTTAAATAAAATATTACATGTTAGGTAAAGAAAAAATAATACTAAAAAAAATTATAATGAACTTAGAAGAAAAAAACTATTCAATGTTAGTAGTAAATTTGACATTGAAAGTATTTATATTTAAGAATTGCTTGTCAAGTTGATGAATAATGTCATTAGTCTCTTCAAAAAAATGGGATAGAGGTTGAGGTTAAAACACTTCATACTTTATAATAATGGAATGTACGGTGAGGTAAAGAATTTTCAGACCCCATGTGTGTATAACTTATCAATTTTTAAAATTTTTTTTATAAAAAAGAAAAAAGTCCTTGCTTTGCTTCACCTTTTAAGTTAAAGTTTGGGGTTTCTTGCATTAGACTACTTAGGTCTTGTTTATTGGTTAGATAAAAAAGGGTCTTGTTTATTGGTAAGTCTGCAATCAAGCAGAATAACAAAAAGTTAGTACTATTTTCAGTACAAGCTTAGCTAAAGCTTATTGACAAGTTCAAATTTACTTGATTAAGACTTTTTTCAGGACAAAATTTTTCTTCAAACCAGTTTTGAGGAAAGTTCCTCCAACCTACTACTTGACAACTCAAAAGATTATAACTTTTTATTTTTATTTTTTCCTTCACAAACCTAAACTAATAATATTAATATTTTTATTACAAAATATACTATTTATATTATCAATAAATTAAAATAAATAATGTAATATCTTATGAACTTATTTTAAAATTAACCTTATATCCGGTCTATATAAGAATATTATATAGATATCATTTTTTACAAGCTCGTTTACAAATACATAAAATTTGAAAATTTTCACTCCTCTTAATAATTGAGCTTCAACTCGGATTTGAGTTTGGATATTTTGTTAAACAAACTAATAATTTTTCTTTACGACCCTATTATTGGTGAGATGGAATTGAAGTGGTTGAACTAATCCCAAACTGGTGGTCCAGGCCCCCCGTCGCCTTCAAGTAAAAGCAAGACTTTCATGGATTGTTGATTTTGGACCATTAATGATGAAGCAGAGGTTGTGGATTTTCCCTAATTTCTTTCTTTCACGATATGTAGCCTTAGCCAGGAATCTAGGACTAGGGACTAGGGAGGTTATCTCCTTAGTCATTTATGCAGGGTTGAAACTAACATTTGTAGGTGGCCTCCCTCGATTAACAAACGTGCCAATTTAAATGAGTAATAAATTAAACTTTGAGATAAAACGAGAGTTTAATTTGTTAGATTTTAAAATCTTGTAATTTAATTTATTATTTTTAAAACTATAAAATTTAATTTAACACTTTTTGAAATTTTAAGATTTAATTTGTTATATACGTTTCGATGCATAAGTTAACTATGCCTCAAACGAGCTCTACCCATCCAACTTATTGCTATTTAAACTTGGCACTTTGGCCTGGAAAGCATTTACTATCTATAGTTCTTAGTACATGAAGAAAAAAGAGTCAAAGACCAACACAAAAATAGTGAATTAGGTTCAACAATGGGTGTTTGGTATATGATTATTATAGGCTAGGCAGTCGGCAGAACAATATAACTGATTTTAATTTTTTTTAGTTAATACTTTTTAGTTGGAAAGGGATTGGTTATATTCCTTACGGAGATTGTAAAGGAATAATGGACAGAAACGAGAAAACGAAATCGTTTTTTACGCTATTTTCAGCGGATTCTCCAAAGTCTCTTTTTCCCTAGGATATCCCTATTATACTTTAGTGAGCTTGACAAAGGGTCTAGAAATTGACCAACTTAATTTCAATCTTAAATTAATGCATTGTACAACCTACAAATTAAGTAAGCCTCTAAAATTATCTCAATCTATATGGGTCTTTCATCATTACACGCAAAATCCTATTTTTAGGCCATGAAAATATACAGACCAAAGATGATAGAACAACTATCATTCAACCAATAATGTCAGATAAAAAACAAAGATCCATTGGCTTAAACAAAGTTGAGGCACGAGGAAAATATTGATTGACCTAAACTATAGACAAAAGAAATCAAGTCAATTTCCTGGGATGATTACAATAAAGAAAAAGGAATCTGATTGCTTCATCTATTTTCCCGCATGCAAGAACCTATGGAGCTAGCTAGTCTTTTTTGGAGGCTGTTCTTGATGTCGAGTACCACGATTGAAACAAGGTGGGCTATTTTAGCGTGGTAGACCGTAGATGATTACCAAACATCGTGTAATTGTGATCCAGGGTTCAATAATTATAACCAGGAAAAAGAAGAAGGATATAAAGAAGCTAGTTTGAATTAGTAGGATTTTTATTGATTAAAAAGCAACTAGGGAAACAGAAACCAATTTGAAATAGAGGTGAATAATTGTGTTCATTATTGAAAGTGAAAAAATCCTGATTTTAGACCCTAAGTAATTTATGTTGTAGAATTAGTTAAATAAACGAATATAAATATGTTTTTTCTTGACTTGTTCATAAACAATTCGGTTTATTTACATGCCTAAAAGATAGCTCACCTCACAACATATGAGTCCTACAAGTGTTTGGGATACGCCACCAAATACGAGAAGAGTGCTTCATGAGACTGTATCATGAGAGACTTTCTCCTAAACCACAAAGCTCTTTATAGCTTGGGATAATTCTTAATTGCCACCTTGAGATTGTTTTCCTACAAGCCTCTCCAACTATTTCAACATATTAACAAACCCACCCACCCCCCGCGATTAGGGGTTATTAAGCCATTAATTGAATTAGAGCAACAATAAGTTTAAGGACATAATATTTTTCACAATTATTAATATGACTTGTTATGATTGGTGTATAATAATAGTGGTATTAGTGGTAGATCAAATTGAAAGTGATGTTACTCTAATCACAACAAATCATGTTAGCAATTATAAAAATTGTTATATTCATAGCATTATTCTTAGAGCAAAGAAATTGTCTATGCTGAATATCGCACTTTCGAGTTGGGGGATGTTGCCTATTCTACCTCACATTTTCATTAGGGTCTTTATAATTCCTTGCTATATATCTTTTAGATTTTCTACTATCAATTTATTTTGGCATGTTCAATGTACTAATTAATTGTAGTCATCTTCTTCATTTGATTTAAAAACAATGCAAATAGCATTATACACAAAATATTTACATCCATAATTTTAAAAACGAAGAATAAATATGACAAATTTTTTTTTTTAATATATAGTTTTTGTTCCATAATAATTATTCTTTATCATTATATCAAAATATCAATTAATTTCTTTTTAGTCTAAATAGAATTCGATCTACTAATTGAGCTAACTGGAACACATATATATTTGATAAAACTAGGGAGAGTGAACTTTCTGCATACTTTGTGCAAATTGCATTATTAAATTTCTTTATTTCTTTCCAATAATATTATGGAAGTCATGTTCCATGCTCCCACGTCTCAGTTGCAGCAACACCACCAACTTCTATGTCTATCCCACTACAAATTTGAGAATAAATTAATGTAGTTATTTAACACTTAAAAACAGATAATGTTCTCCTTATTCCTTCCATAATAATTATTCTGCATGATGACTGCATGATACAATCGAAACATATGTACCACTAAATAATATAAACAACAATATTTAATTAATTTGTTCTTCATAGCTTCTTATAGAAAGTAACATATTGGAGCATTTACTTGGAGAGGTATTGTACGTGGTCTCCACTATCTGTTACACACTTACACCAAATTAATATGTGGAGTTAACATTTTTTTAATTATAATTCCAAGGTGTCAAACTTAAACTAATTTTAATTTTTATCCCCTTAGAATCTTGAGCTGCTTAGTTGTTGTTTAGTCTTTGGGTTTCCTTAAATCAATACAATTTTCCTTAAATCAATACAATTCTGGTCTGAATTGATCTTAGTTTATCAATGGTTTCTAGGAATATAGTTTTTTTTTTAGACATATAGTGCATAGAGCAGGTGGCCCATAACCAGCATAAAGTGCACAGCCAGCTATGAAGTATGATGGCCATTTGCACTAATTGAAATTCGTTTTGATGCCTTGATAATGACTATGAAGTATGATGGGCACTTGCACTAATTGAATGGTTTTCATTTCTTTCTTTTGATTTGTTTTTTGTTTAAAGAAAGAAACGAAGATTTGGTTTTATCTTTTACTGTCTCCCTCCCTCAAGACCGTCAGAACAAAATAATTATAATTTAAAAAAACCTAGGGTACTAGAAAATATTATCTAAGTTAATCTTTGATAACTTTTCTTTTACTTTAAATATGAACCCTCCACTTTGGAAAATGGAAACAATATATATGAGAACTTGCTGATTCTTTTTGCGAATATTCTATCAATAGAACACCCCCCCCCCCCCAAAAAAAAAAAAAAAAAAAAATTTTATGTTTTGAGGAATGTAAGTGATTTTTTTTTTTTGTTACAATTACTGGATACAGAATGGAAAAGTCATGAATTATATATTATTATTTTTTTCTATGGGGAGCCAAATAATTTTTTAGAGGGGATACAAACAAGTAGTTTTTTTTTTTTCCTCAAAATCTGAGGGGGGGTCGGTTCCTCGATTTTGTTATAATTTATTTATTTATTAATACATGCCTACATGAATTTGCATTTGTGAGAGTAATTTAAAATTTTTTTTATTACAATTATTGGTATGCAGTGGAAGAGTCATGAATTTTTTTTTTTCTATGGGGAGCCAAGTAATTTTTAGAGGGGATACAAAAAGTTTTTTTTTTTTTTTTCTCAAAATCCTAGGGGAGGCGGTTACTCAATTTACATGTAATTTTTTTATTTGATTGGTACATGCCTACATAGGAAGCCAAATAATGAGAAAATTAAAAGGCCAAGGAGAACCATGGCTCCCCCTCCTCTTAGTTTCGCCCCTGCTGATATGATTTAATGTAATTAACACAATCTCATTTTTACATGAGTTTATCACTTATATTACTTTATGAGAATAGATGGGTTGGGCTTTGTTAGTTTATTCAACTTGTTGGGCTTGTAAAGTAAGTGGGTTTTGATGCCACTTTGGACTTAGTTAAACCCACTAAAATTGTGTAAACCCAAGACTTTTATGGATCATCTAGCCCGAATAAATTTGCGAATTATTTAGTCTAACTTAAATGTGGATCACGGATCATAAAGATGTGCTTGTTTGTACGTCATTTAACCTGGCTTTGGGTATTGGTGATTTTGTTAGTCTTAAAGCCCAATTAAAAACGAAGAATAGTCTTGGGCATAAAGCTGGCTTTGTAATCCATTCTTTTAATCTCTGGGCTTTCTTTTTGGACTTTTCAGGCCTTTCCTTTTCTTTAAGTAATTGGTCCATTCATTTAGCCTTAGCCTTTTCTTTTTTTTTTTTGGTACTAAGGATAAGCAAAATAGATTAAGCACAAATCATACGAGTACAATAGAGCTCGGCTTTATCAAAAGCCAGCAAGTCCTCCACCACAGGCGGTGGGTCAACAAAAGTTACAAAAGAGTTATTAAGATGAAGTCCTAGCTTAGCAAGCGCATCCGCACATTGGTTTGCCTCTCTAAAGACATGCTTCACTATTAGGTTGGAAAAATCCTACAAAAGGTTCATGCAATCAGATAATAGGGATTTCATTACTAAATTGACACAAGATGGGTTAAATAAAAGACTCACAACCAGTTTGGCATCGACTTCAATATTAATGAATAAGAAACCCAATTTTTTTGCTAAACAAAAGTCATTCTTGAGAGATGATTGAGAGAGCTTGGGGTTATTACGTGCCAATAAAATGAGGCCTCAACAAACTTGTGAAACAAAATAAATTTACCTTTATGAGAATAGGAGGAGTTAAAAATGATAAGGGTAGGAAGGCCATTTACGTGTAATAATATTATAATATATATATATATATATATATTTTTTAAATCCTGTATTATTAAGAAATGAAATCCACCGAAAACACGAAACTAATCTCCTCGAACACAAATCCAGTAAATTTCACTAAAACATGAAACTTGATATTAAAACTCTTCTCAACGTTATTTCCCAAAATAAATTTTAAAGATTACTATTTTTCATTAATCATTAAAAAAAATACTATTGAGCAAAAATGACTAGGTGGGGAATATGTATGGGAATTAGAAAATGATTGGATTTGGTTTTTGCTTAGAAACCAAAAAATATCCACTCCAATTAATAATATAAATGAATTTACTTATTCATCCTTAATTTTTTTTTTCATTATTAATCTTGAATTCTTATTATTTGTCCACAATATATTTCAAATCTCACCTACCTAACCTATGAAATCATTTTTTTTTAAAAAATCTTATTATTTTGTGGTTATATGAATAGAAAACAGGATGATTTCCAGGGTATTTTGGACATCACGATAAAAAAGTTGACACGTAATACATACATACACTCCTAGCCAAAACAGCAAAAAACTGATCCGTGAGTTCGTGAAAAGAGAAAATTCAGAGATCGGCGACACACAGAGCTGGGCGAGAGAGAGAGAGAGAAAGCTGCTGGATCGCCGATTCGCCGATACGGTTGAGAGCGACTGAGGGTTTCCCGGACCCTGCAGCAGCGCGACGCAGAGAGTGAGTGTTCAGCTGCCGGACACCGCGAGAGAGAGAGAGAGCGATCGAGTGCGAGAGCGAGAGTTGTGTTTTGAGATCCGATCGAGTGCCAGGTAAAAGCAAGAAAGCCTATTTTACCGTGTCCGTGCTTCATAGAAATTCAAAAACCCTCCCCCAAAAAAAAAAAAAAAAATGGTGAGTTTGATTTGGTATTTGATGTATGTGTGTGAGAAAGAGGTGTGCTTATTATTTGCAGGGAGCAGAGAAAGAGTGTGTGAGAGATTTAGAGAGAGAGTGGTGAGTGCTAAGGAGGAGAATCCACCAGACCCGAGAGAGAGAGATATATATATACCATATATATTTGTATTCCTGTCTTAGGGTTTCTCGCTTCGCTTTTCTTTCACCTAATTCATTCTCCATGGATCGCAAGCTTGTGGTTAGTTTTATCTCTTAATTCTTAATTCATTCAATTTTGTAGTTATTGGATAAGAAATTTATTTATTTATTTGTGGTAATAATAAATATTTGTATAATAGGTTTTAGGTATTCCATGGGATGTGGATACGGAGGGTTTGAGAGATTATATGATCAAATTTGGAGAATTGGAGGATTGCATTGTCATGAAGGTTAGTCCTTGATGTTTACTCACATCATGAGCTTCATCATTCATATTTTATATTGTGGATTTTGTAATTGGCAAGGGCTTAATTCGTTTTCTTAATAGGGAAATATATTAAGTATTCTCGGAGTACAGCGAGATGATATTGCTTCCTTTGACATGAATGGTGAATCCTCACTATGAATTTAATTTGTAGGATCCACTATTATGTGCGAGGAGGAGGGAGTAACACGTCCAGAGTAATGGATAATTACTCTTCTTAGGTACTCCCAGAGAGTACAGTGACGTGGTACTCCGAGAGTACCTAATATATGGATTAGAGGAATTAATGGAACTTTTTTTCCCCTTTTGTTTCCAATGAAATTTAGTACATTTTTTCTTCTTCTTTGGATTGAACTTGTTTTAATAGTTACAGCAGTTGTGGTTTCCTGCATCCTATATGCACTTAGTTTTTGTATGGATTAAAATTTGTGCTGAAATTGATTCCTGTATTGAAGAATTTGTGTGAAATATTTAATTTGATTTTTCTGTGGAAAATGCATTGGGACCTTCAATTCTAACTCCACGAATTAGTGATCAATGAAAATGTGCAGTTATGTTAACAGTAGTATTTTTTTTTTTTTTTTAATAAGAAAAATTATTGATAAAGCCCAAGTATACTAGAAGTATACAAAGGGACAAAGATCAATCAACTCCACAAGGGAGTGACTAGAAATTATGCCAAGCCCCACAACCCACTCATACAAGATTTGAAAAAGCAACCAATTTCAGGGCCGAAATCTTCCTCTCACAATCCTTAAAGTATCACACAAGGAGGAACAACCCGCCAAACCACAAAACACCTATGTTGACTCAAATTTCTGAGCCATCTTGTTAAGAGATCCAACACCCTTTGCAGCATGACCCCACTGCACCCCAAACAAACCAAACACCATAGACCACAACTCACAGGCCAATGAGCAATGCAATAGTAAATGATTGACACTCCCACCATTCCGTTTACACAAACAACACCAATCCAGAAGGATAAGACCACCTTTTCTCAACACAACAGTCATGGAAACAAAAATGCAACACGAGCGGGCGCCTTTGCTTGCCAAATACTCTTTCAAGGAAAAGACATAGAAGTATGGGAACTCAAGCACCTATAATAACACCTGACGACAAAACTCTTCTTAGTAGAACTCCTCCAACAGAGCTGATTGAGGCCCTGTCCTCCTCAAAGGAATGGAATAAATTTGGTTGTGAGGGACTCCAACTCCCAATCTTGCACACTCCTTGTGAATGACAAATCCCGGTGAAGCATGCTATTCCCAAACAACATAAATTTGGCCACAGAAGCCTCCATATCCCGAGCGATGGAAAACAACTCCAGGTAAAGCCTCCTCCAAAGGCAAATCACCACACCAACAATCATGCTAAAATTTCACCTTTACCCTGTCACCCACCGCAAAAGAAAGATGTTGCGAAAAATATAGCCACTCCCTTTGAATATTTCTTCACAAACTCACACCATAAGTAGACCCCTAACAACATCTGAGCACCAGCCACCCCAAAGACTACAAAACTTCGCATCCACTACCCTCCTC
>OU015772.1:25635265-25741090 GCA_907173295.1 Fagus sylvatica
GAAAATTTCTCTCTCGTCTGAAATTTTTTTGGGGTTTTCTGTTGCCGGCGTGGTGGTTCGGTGGTGGCTTGGGCTTGCCGGCGTGGTCTTTTGGGTTTTCTGTTGAAGTTGATTCGGTGTGGCTTGGCGATCTGGCTTGGCGTGAGGGGTTGGTGGCTTGGCGATCTGGGTTGGTGGCGATCGGGTTTGGTGGGTTTGCGATCTGGGTTGGTGGCGATTTGCGATCTGGGTTGGTGGCTTGGCGATCTGGGTTGGTGGCTCGGGGTTGGTGGCTCGGGGTTGGGCGATCTGGGTTGGTGGCTTGGCGTGAGGGGTTGGTGGGTTTGCGATCTGGGTTGGTGGCGATCGGGTTTGGTGGGTTTGCGATCTGGGTTGGTGGCGATCGGGGTTGGTGGCTTTGCGATCTGGGTTGGTGGCTTGGCGTGAGGGGTTGGTGGCTTGGCGTGAGGGGTTGGTGGCTCTGGGTTGGTGGCTCGGCGATCTGGGCTGATTCGGTGGTGGTTGATTCGGTGGTACCGGTTTCTGCCGATCTGTCTTCTTTTCTCTTCCGGCGTGGTGGTGGTAACGGCGTGAGGTAGGAAATTTGTATTCGGGTTGATTTTGTGTTGATTTTGTGGCTGTTTGTGTACTGGGGTTGAGGATGATTTTGCTTGTGGCTGTTTGTGTACTGGGTTGAGGTTGATTTTGTGTTGAATTTGTGATGAGGTTGGTTTCGGGTTGTTTACTGGTGTGGATGAGGTTATGTTAGTTTGTGTGTTGAGGTTTTGATTGGAATTAGTTTGGGTGATCAAGTTTGGATGAGGTTCTGTCTGTGTGTTGAGCTTTTAATTGGAATTAGTTTGGGTGTTGAGCTTTGGATGAGGTTCTGGTAGTTTATGTGTTGAGTTTTTTACTGGAATTAATTTATGTGTATATGTGGTTCTGGTTTAATTGGATATAGCACAGAGTATAAAACATAACCAAAAAAATAATAATTGGGTTTTAAAATGAAGCTCTCTTAATTTTAAAACGAACCCAGAAAGCAAAATGTATTTGATAACCTCCTAACTCATGTATATCATCAGTTCTTATCTAACAAAAAAAACAAATGTGGAAACTAAATCATTGGGAAAGAATAAACTCAGGTAATAAATTAGAAGCTGAAATTGGTAAATATAAAATGACAATAAAAAAAGATTTAGTTTTGGAAGAGTTGTCTTGTAATTTAGTTAGATTCTGAATTACCTCATGTGGGTGTAAGACATGAGTGTTGTTGTCTTCCTTATCCATGACCAGGACTCCACAGTCTTTTGCTTGGTGCAGGTTTTTTAAAACTGGGAGAAACTTATAAAGAAATTAATTTTCATGTGGAAGAAAAATTAGTTGGCTGGTTTAATTTGCAGATAAATAATATTAAGTTAAGAGTTTTGAAGCATAAAATTTATTCAATATTGTAACAAATTATAGTTTAAAGTTGTATATATCTGTTTATTGAGAAATCAGAGTCGAAACCCAATAAGTTTTGGACTACAAAATACCCCTAAACGTTTATAAGTTATAAAAAATATTTAATTAGATAGTCAAATTAAATATAAAATATAACAAAAATAAATAAATAGAACGAAGTAATCCATAATTTTATCTTCTTGTTCATCTTAAAAGAATTCGGTATTGAAATATTTTGCAATTATAATCTGTTTCTAGTATATAATTTTCTTTTGGATGTATAATTTGCTATCCCTGTTAGAATATATTATCCTGGCTTAACCAAACTTTATTAACTTTATATATCCTTAGCAGTTTGGTAATTACAACAGTTTTATTTTTACATACGTATGTATTATGAAATTATAGGTTGGATCTGTTTGAGAATTGCAACAATTTTATTTTTACATACTCTTCATGTGTGATTGATACCTAATATTGTATTGTATTGTATTTTTATTAGGGATGAATTCTCAAAATGAAACCCCCAATTTCGTTAATCTTCTAGAAGATACGTACGAATATATGATGGAAACCCCAAATGAGATGGATTATAATAATAATCCATTTCCATCCCAAGTTGAATCCACTAAAAGACCTAAAACACGTCAAGCCAATTTTACCGTAGAAGAAGACTTGACTCTTATATCTTCATATCTCACTATTAGCGAAGATCCGGTGCAAGGTACTGATCAAACATATGAAATATTGTGGATTAGAGTTCATGAATATTTTCATGCTCATACGACCTCCAAAACTAAGCGAACTATAGGTTCTCTTCAAAACCGGTGGTCAACCATTCAACTTGGCACCAATAAATATTCTGGGTGTTTGTCAAAGATTGAATCATTGCGTCAAAGTGGTCTAACTGAGGAAAATAAGGTGCATCTTATTAACTCTTCAAATTTGTTAATGTATCAATTTATTTTAACTATTGAAAATATTAATTGTTTTTATTGTTGGAATTTTTTAGGTTGATCAAGCAAAACAATTGTATACAGTAGAAACTGGCAAAAAATTTACGTTTGAACATTGTTGGAACGTGCTGAAGTATTCACCAAAATGGTTGAATAGTCATCAAAATGAGACACCAAGAAGAAAGAGAATGGAGACACCATCTTCTTCGGTAAATCTAGAAGATAAAGATGTCACAAATGATTCCAACATAAACTTGGAGAGACCACCGGGTAGGAATGCCGAAAAAGCTCGATTGAACAAACAAAAGAGCGACGAAGGTAGTAGCTCAAATGTGGAAGTGATGTTGAATGTCATGGCGGACGACAAAAAAAAAATCGCGGAATCGAGATTGGAATTTCTTGAGAGGGGCCGTGTTCAGTACATGGAGCTAGAGAATAAGCGTCTTTGTCTTAAGGAAGAAAAAATCAATTTGGCAAAAATGAAAGAGGAGAGGCAAAGAATGAAAGAGGAGAGGGAAAGAATGAAAGAGGAGAGGGAAAGAATGAGAGAGGAGAGGGAAACATTGAGAGAGGAGGCGGCAATTATGACAATGAATGTAGATGCGTTGCCTCTAATGCAACAACAATATTTTCGTCAACGCCAATCGGAAATCCTTGCAAAAAGATGTGGTAATTAGTAAATGATATTGTATTATTTTTGTATTATATTCATTAATGCTATTGTGTTGTATGAATTAAGAGAATACTTTGAACTTTTGTTGCTATTAAATGTCATTTGCTATTATGGTTGATAACTTAATTTATTACTTTGAACGTTAATGTGGTAAAATATATATAGCATTGGCTTTGCAAGTTATAAGTGTTAATATATTTTTTATTTGATAATAGAATTTTAAAGAACTTTCACAATAATTATATAGATTTGATAAACTTCAAATTACAATAAAGAGTAACATAAATAAATAATACAAGCATGAAAATTAAAACTAAATAATCTTATGATTGGCCATGTAATTGCCACAAGTGCTCCACAAGATCAGCTTGGAGTTGAGAATGAGTTTCTCTATTTCTAATGCGAATATGAGATTGAATGAAATTCTGAACTTCAATTGTAGGCTCTCGTGACACGGGTATAGGGATGCTTTCAGGCACTTGTTCGTAATCATCATCTTCTTGTACTTCATTAGAATCGCGCTCATCTTCAATAATCATGTTATGTAATATTATACATGCTTTCATAATATCATTGAGAGTTGCTTGATCCCAAAAGCGTGCAGGTCCACGCACAATTGAAAATCTTGCTTGAAGTATTCCAAATGCACATTCCACATCCTTCCTACATGCCTCTTGAACTCTAGCAAAGTGTTTTTTCTTTGCTTCTATTGGAGCTGAGATTGTTTTCACAAAAGTTGACCATTGTGGATATATACCATCAGCAAGATAATATCCCATTGTATAATCATGACCATTGATTGAGTAATTCACTGGAGGAGCACGCCCTTGAGCAAGTTCCGTAAATACAGAAGAATGCTCTAATACGTTGATGTCATTATGAGACCCAGGAAGACCAAAAAATGCATGCCATATCCAACGATCATATGAAGCTATTGCTTCCAAAATAAGTGTTGGTTCACGAGAATGACCAGTATACTGACCTTTCCATGCTGTCGGGCAATTTTTCCATTTCCAATGCATGCAATCAATGCTCCCCAACATTCCTGGAAATCCACGCTTTTCGTTAACCGCGAGCAACCTAGCAATGTCATTGCTATTTGGTGACCTCAAGTACTCTTCAGAGAAAATATTAACCACCGCTTTAACAAATTTTTTTAGACTCTCTACTGCAGTGCTTTCCCCAATTCTCACATACTCGTCAGTAGAATCAGCAGCTACTCCATAAGCAAGAATCCTGAGTGCAGCAGTCATTTTTTGAAGGGACGACAAGCCAAGCGTTCCAGCAGCATTTCTTTTTTGAATAAAATATGGATCATACGCTTCTAGTGCAGATTGAAGACGAAAAAATAGTGGACGACTCATCCGAAACCTCCTTCGGAATATATGAGAAGGAAAAACCGGATTATCTGAAAAATAATCATGAAAAAGCCTTTCTTCGCCTTGCAAATAATTGCGCTTAATGACCTTGCGGCCTACAATTGAACCACGGTGTGATGTTGATGCTCGCTCTTTTTTCAATCTTTCGTCTTCCATTGCAAGAATTGAAAGTATTTCAACGTCATCATCAGTGTCAGACTCAAGAAGAGCCATTTCCATTTCCCTCATTTGATAATCACGAGGCTTAAGATGATAATTATGCTCCATAATATATGAAAGAGAAATTTGGGTTTGATAATGAAAGAGCAAATTGGGTTTTGATAGTGAGTGAGTAAACTGAATTTGAGATTAATGAAAGAGAAAATTTGGTTTGAGGTGAATGAAAATTGAGATAGGAAATAGTCCTATTTATACTAAAAAATATGACTGTTGACACAATATAACCGTTGAATAACGTTATAAAATATTACCGTTATTCAACGTTATATAACATTACTGTGTTGATAACGTTGTACAGTATCAACGTTTATTTTTTTTTTTATAAACTATCAACGTTGATTTTTTTTTTTATAAATATTATTTTGATTAAAAGCTTTAGATAAATGATTTCAGAAAAAAAAAAAAAAAAAAAAATTCAAAATCAAAATCAAAGAACATTCCGGATTTTAGTTGATTTTTTGCCAAAAATCAACTGTCTTTTTTTTTCTTTTCTCTCAGATTTGTACCGGCAGTGGTACCACCGTCCATAACCCACGGCTGGAGGTGATCCACGGCTTGAAGGAGATCCGGTGGCTTGGCGACGGAGAGAGCCACCCCAGCCTGAACCGGTGGCTTGCCGTGGCCACAGTGGACGGACTGGAGCTGACCCACGGCCAAGGCTGCCGGTCTGGTCCGTCTGGAGGTGACCCACGGCAGGGCTGCCGCCTGGGGTTGCCGTGCCGGATCTCTGCCGGTCTGGAGGTAACCCACGGCGAAGCCTGCCGCCTGCAGGTGACCCACGGCCCAAGCTCACCGGATTTCTGTTTGCAGGTCACTGTTGCTGGAAAAAAATTTTCTGTTTAGTTTAGTTTGGTTACTGTTTCTGGAAATTAATTTGGGTGGGGGTTGTTATTTTTGGTGGGAAGTAATGATAAAAAAATAATTTTTAATAGAATAGAGATAAAGATAAAGAGTAGTGTTGGAGTAGTTGTTTAAAAAAAAAATAGAGAGTTGTTAAAAAGTGTAATTTTAGAGATAAAGATAGGGATAAAGATAAAAAACTGCTGGAGATGGCCTAACGTACATTCTCAATTATTTTGGGTTTTCTATGCTACTCTTTAGTAGTTTTGGATTTGCAATCCATTCCATTTGGATTTTGATAAATTCATGGATTGTGTGCCTTAATTATGTTTGGAGGTAGTTGGTTGCTGCCTGCTGGTCCCTAAACACAGCACTTTGCATAGCTATGACAAACAATCTAGGTTGGTTGTAATGTCTTTTCACTAGTCTGCTTCTATTTTGGTTTGGCTAGTAGCACTCAGGATTTAGTGGCTGAAACGCCAGCAGATTTAAACGGGACCACTTAAATAGTCAGAATAGATCTTCTCCTCTTAACAGTCATTCCACCAAAATTATTTGAAAGTTGGTTTTGCATACTTATTTACTTTTGGCTAAAATGTATAATCATCCCCTTGGGTTTGGTTCAGTTACAAACAGATTCCTTAAGGTTTTGATTTTGTAATATAACCACTTGGAGTTTTTAAATTGATGAAATTGACCCTTCTAAGTATATTTTTTGTCAATTTTGTTAACAAAATTTATCATATGCATTGCACTTGGGTTTATAATAATGAATTTTTTATTATAAAGTGGTCACATACAATGCATATGACAAATTTTGTTAGCAAAATTGATAAAAAATATACTTAAAAGAGTCAATTTCATCAATTTAAAAATCCCAGGTGGTTATATTGCAAAATCAAAACCCCAAAAGGTCTGTTTGTAACTGAGCCAAACCCTAGGGTGAATATGCAATTTCACCTTTACTTTTCAGAAATTATTCAAGCTATTGAATTGGTAATGAAAAGTGGACAAGGCTGTACAAAAAGGAAGAAATCAACTAAATTCTGAAAAGTGGACAAGGCTGCACAATTTTCATAAATATTTATATGATAAATCAAGTATTTTTTGTGATTAGAATGAATAGAAGTCTTTTTTTTTTTTTTTTTTTTTTTTTTAAAACAGAGAGTATGGGACAAGGGTCCCATACTCTCTTTCTAGTAAGGGTTGGTATTTATGGGAAAAAATAGATTAAAAAGTCATTATGCAAAGTAGGTTTATTAATCACGTATTTTCGCTCGAACAAGTGTATAACGAGAGTCCCGCAAACTTACTATCTAGATTTCGCTTGAGCGAGATTGATTTCACTTGAACGAAAATTTTGTTCTTCAAAATCTTCAATTAGCTCATTTGACATATATCTATCATAACTCAAATACATCATTTCAATCATTTCTTACACTAGTTTTGTCACTTGGAATTAGACAACATCTAACACCTAATACATTCTTCCACATCAATTTTAAGTATTTAGTAAAACTGATAATTTATCACTATATTTAGGTAAATGATGATGAGTTTAACCACGGTGTCTTTAAATCAAACTCATCCTCAAATAGAGAGCTGGTGGTTCGAATCCGAACTCATTCCTTTGGAGGGATTGAAGTTGTCAGTAGATTAAGCGGCATTTGATTATCCTTGTACGTCAACTTTGGTATTCCATCCTGTCTGCAGAGTAGGATTTTTCTAAACAATCACTAGGAAGCAAGCCTTTTGTCTTTTCAAATAAAACAATTCTCTTTAAGATTAGATATTTTATTATGATTTCAGTACTATTCTTTCAATTTTTTTTTTTGGTCAAGAACTTGAACTCAATTTATATTTTTTAATATTTTCAATGGAAATATTCAAAGTTTAAATTTCTTTCCCAACTTTCAAAATAAGAAAAATTCAGAAATAACCCTGATTGGAAAGACCCAAAGAAAACTAAGAGAGAGAGAGAGATAAGGCTATACAAAACAACCATTGATATGGTTGTGGTCCATGTATCAATATCTCTTGTGATACAAGATAAAAGTGTACCTCAAAAATCACAAACTGTAGAAGGTCCCACAAGGCCCAACCACAACCATAGTCTTAAAATCTTTAACGCTGCACCACAAAGCAGTTAGTCCAAACCATCAACCAACCATCTCTGAAAAGTTCCAAGAGGGATAGGAAATGACAAAAGTACCCTATGATTTTTTCTTTCTTTTTTCATCATGTTGTTGTGTGTCACTGTTGTACTCACTATATGACAAAATCCAAGAGATATTTAAGATGTTTGGTGTAGGTGCCATAGCCCTTCTTTTGGGTTTTTGGTAAGTAGGTATCACAGCCAATAGACACAAAATCCCACGCTTTCAGCAAGATAATGACACAAATCCCGTGCAAATCTTGTGCAAATCTTCCAGCTTAGTTAGCTCTCTTACCTGCCAAAAGTAATTGCAAGCCCATTTCATTTTCAACCATCCACCTCAATCTAGTCATTTCATTGGTGATTCCCAAACACTCCACAGTTAATCTTTCTCTATTTGTTTTCCCTCTTTTCACACCCACAATACAATTAAACAAAATTATCCTCCCCATATGGAGCATATTATATACCTTTTTTCTTTTTCTTTTTTTCAAGGTAGTAATGGTAAGAGTTTATTTTAAGTGTTTTAACTTTTATTATTTTTTAATAAAAGCAAATAAAAGATATGTTTTTCTTATAAATATTTAAAAATAATTTTCCTCCAACTTAATTTAGAAGAATCTTTTTTAACCTATTATGTAACAAGTAAATAGACCATTCACGTGTATTTTTAGTCACGTGATATTTTTAATGAGTCATGTCACTTTTTATAATAAATATGTGAATGGTTTATTTACTTACTACGTAATAGGTTGAAAAAACATTTTTTTAAATCAAATTGGAGGAAAACTATATGCTAAACATTTTAAGTGAAAAGGAGAATTTTCAACATTTTAATTAATAAATATCATTTGAGATAATAGTTAAAAGTTAAAACAACAGTAGTAACTTTTTGAACAGAGTACGTAACAGATACCATGGAAGAACTACAACCATTTCCGTGGATCCTTAGAGATTCTATTCCTCATACTCTGTTGTAAATGCAGTCTCAATAGATTTTTGGCAAGAGTATAATAATAGTAACTTGTCAAGGAGACATATTTCTTAATTATTGACCGACTTGATAAATTATAATCGAATCGAAATCTCATGCAATAAGTATATTTTTTCATTTATGAGATGAAAAGTTATAACGTTTTAAAAAATAATTTTTCATCCCATCCGTTTAAATAAAATTAAAATAATATTTAAAATGTTAAAAAATTATTATTCTTTATTAGTTTTCGTTAAACAATCAGACTGAAAAGTTACTAATTTATTAAACCGTTTGAGATTAAAAGTTTTACTATTATTAGAAGAGATCTCTATCTCCTTATTCTTTTTTACGAGAAATAGAGAAATAAAAATATGATAAGCGTATGACAAACACATCCTTTTAAAAGTAAAATAAAAAATACATTAAATTCTTGTCAAATGTCTTAAGAGTACACGTTAATCAATAATAAAATTCAACAAATATCACTTTTACACTATCCCCACCACAAGATATAAACCATAAACTAATTTGGACCGTACATGAGTCCTCAGTCACAGCAGTATGCCACTAAGCACCGAAGAGTTTAGAATCCTAGACTCTAGAGAGTTCTTACACCTTAGCAGTATTCCTTGGATAATTTAAGAGTTTAGAATCCTAGACTCTAGAGAGTTCTTACACCTTTTTTTTCACGGTTGAAATGAAAGTTGTTTTTTAACTTTTCATTCTCAAAAGAATGTGATAAAAAATAATTTTTTTAATGTATAATTAGTTTAAAGAGTAAGGAATAAAGGGTAATGTTATTTCTGCACTAAAATGTGTTATTTTTTAAAATAATAATTTTTAATGTATAATATTGCATCAATAATTATTATTTTCTATATCAAAAATATGGAAATAACATTTTTTTTTTATGTGGAAATATCATTTCCCAAAGTAAAATTCAATATTAACCGTCCAAAAGCTATTAACAGTAAAACGTTTCACCTGATCTCAATCAATTACGAATATATTTTAATAACCCTTTTGCAGTTAGTTTATATCTTAAAAATTGGGACCAGTAAAGAAGTACTTTTTAAAGAGATCCGCCACTTTTATTCTCAAAAAAAAAAAAAAAAAAAAGAGATCCGCCACTTGTATGTACCACTCACCTCGAGCATCACTCCTCCACACACTCCACACACAAACCTGTTGCTTTAATTACACAAAACTACTCTTTTAGCTTGTCTTTTTTTTTTTGATAAATACTCTTTTAGCTTGTCACTATCTAAGATCTATGACTCTTTGATAGATCCTCCTTTTTTTTTTATCATTAGATAGATATCTTCCTTCTCATGTAAAAGTTCACCTCAATTTATAACTTTTTACTTTTATATTTTTCAAGGAGTAATGTTATGGAGAAAATATTTTTTATAACATACTTTTATTTTTATATATACTTTTATTTATATATATATAAAATATAAATAATATCACTTTAATATGAACCACTACTTTTATCACTTTTATCATACACTAATTACATCAGAGTATTAAAACATGTTAACAATTATGAAATAAATTATAAAAAACATTATGCACTTATTATTTTTGGGAAAAAATCCAAAAAAAAAATGTATAATTTTATCGATGTGACATTTAAAACTTCGCACTTTCAATTATATCACTTTAAATCCCACACTTTAATTATTATACCAAATAATTGAAATTCAAAAAACACTTAAGACTATAGGTGAGGTTTTGTTTAACCCAATAATAAATGAGTTTTAATTTCTCATTTAATAAATGATTTTGTTAACGGATGCCCTTAGGACGAGAAATTATCCAGTCCACCGGGTGAACCACATCACCCGTCCACCATTCCAATAATTAAATGACACGTGTGATAATTAATATAGTCAGCTTTTAACCATTGGTAATTAATACAGTCAGCATTAAACCCATACTTTTAAAATGACCAATGGTTAAAAGCTGACTGTATTAATTATCACACGTGTCATTTAATTATTGGAATGGTGGATGGGTAACGTGATTCACTGGTGGACTGAATAATTTCTCACTTAGGACAATGGTTAAAGAGCATTCAATGCTTACATTTTACAGAAATAATAAATTTTTAATATTAAAATAATAAATAAAAAGACTAAAATACCTTAAAAACTGTTATTTTTATATTATTTTAATATTAAAATTTTACTATTTTTTATAAAGTAAAAATATTAAATATTTTTTTAACTATTGCATTAAGTTACCCGTTAACCACTAGATCCTTTGATGATGAAGAAATAAAAGTACAGTATTTTTCTTTTGACTTTTCCCTTGTTTTTGATTTATTATTTTTATTGATATCCCTCGAGAGACACAAGTTCTTTTTTCTACTCCAAAGGGAGACCAAATTTCTGAGGCATATATTTAAATAGTATTCCAGCTATTATACTGGTTACCAATTTTTTATTTTTTATTTTTTGCTTTGCTTTAATTATTTTAGCTAGAGGGCATCTTTCTCAATCTAACAAACATTAAATACATTAAATATTTTCGGCTTTCTTTTTTCACTCACTTTGACCAGAACCCCACCTTTGCTCCTCTCTCTATATAAACCCTCCACCCTCCTCTGTCTCTCATCATACTTTGCCTTTTACATATTCTCTCTCTAATCTTTGCACCTCTTTTGCTTGCTTTCTTCATAAAAAAGCTATCTTTAATGGCAGAAACTCCATTAAAACGCCAAAGAGAAGAAACCCAGATGGAAGATTGTGAAGAGTCTAAGCGCCACAAGTCATACAGCCACATACTCTCTCTGCTTGAAGCAGAGGAAGAAGAACCAAACCAAGACTTGTCCTCTCTCATCACAACCCTCCAACAAGAACTTTCCTCTGATTCTCACTCTATCCCTGACCCGCTTCCATTCACCACCACAGAAACTGACACTGAAAACCCAACAAAAGACCAAAACTTTGCATCTTCCTCATCTTCTTCTTCATCTTCATCACAAACAAAGCTTTTGAAGGAAGATGAAGAGGAGGAGGATGATAAGGGAAGGGTTATTAGACACCTTCTTGAAGCTTCAGATGATGAGCTTGGCATTCCCAACAGAGAGGTTGGAGTTGGACTAGTTTTTGATGGAATTGAAGGGTTTAATGGTGGAGATGGGTACTCATTTTGTGAAGGACTCTGGGAGTTAGAAGATGAAGCTGCCAACTACTATACCTTGCTGCAATCTGAACTTTTTATGTAGCACTTGTTAGATGCTAAAATGTTGTAGAGGTAAAACAGCAAAGAACAGAAATGTTAGGGGTTCAAATGAAAAGAAAAAAAGAATTTGGGAGGGTAAAGAAAATGGAGATCTTTTTAATTATTTTTCATTTTGGTCCCTTCGTCTTTTGTAAAAATTATATAAAAGTGTCTCCCTATCTCTTTGTAGAATATCAAATTGTAGAAGTAACAGTGATTCACATTCCACTCATTTTCTTTTCTTTTTTATATTTATTATTTTATTAATATAATCCTCCTATATGGACACTCTAATTAAACACAATAACTTTCACTGCCTGCAGACCTCAAAGCTCATTGTTTATTTATTTATTAAAAAACTCTATTGATCAAGTATGGGATAAGGTAACTGAGGTACTGTAATATGTATAAAGTGAGGTGGAAAATGATGTCTTATTTGCCTCAACTGTTTTCTATCTCATTTTAAGTAGATAAGCTATCAGGAATTAGAGCTCATTTATTTGCTTAAGGCCATTTTATGTTTCACTTTAGGCAAGTAAACTACTAAAAATGAAGCAAAATACACGAAGTGTTCTTCTAGCAATTAAGTCTAGTGTCTATTTGTGTGGGATGGCCGAAAATAATGCATGATTTCTATAATATCTTAATTTAATTTGATGAATACATATGAAAAAGGAATCTTCTAGCAATTAAGTCTAGTGTCTATTTGTGTGGGAAGGCCGAAAATAATGCATGATTTCTATAATATCTTAATTTAATTAGATGAATACATATGAAAAAGGAATCTTGAATTTTCAAATATAGATACGGGGTGAGAATGAATTAGTATATTTTGAGACGCCTCAACAAAGAATTGTGAATTGATTAGATAATATTATGGTGGATTGTGCACAAACATTGCCTTTTACCTTCAATTTTATATATAAAAGAAGAATTTGACAATCTCTAATCTTTAGGGATTGTGGGGGATAAAGGTTGTGTGTGTTGGTTTGGATTTGCTTATTGGATAGAAAAAAGTGCGTTTGAGCAAAAAAGTGTGATTTTAAGTTTTAGTGAGGAAAAAAAAACCCCTAATTATAGGTAGGTCTCTTTCTCTTTTCTTTTTTTTTTGTTTAATAATGTTTTTTATAAAAATATTTTAGATACTAGTCTTTTAAGAGATGAGGTGATATGTCAATTTCTTCGATACATACATAAAACTTGTGCCTCGAAGTGGACAGCAAAAAAAAAAAAACTTGTGCCTCGAAGTTTCGCTAAAATAAGGAAAGATTATTTTCTAAACTTTTTCACATCATTGATGGGTGACATAATAAAAATATTATTAGAATAAAAATCAAATGAAAGTGATATTTTTCAATCGCATTATTAATAGATTAAAATAAAAATAATATTACTTCAATTACAAACTGTAAAAATATAAATATATAAATCCAAACGCAATAAAAAGTGTAAAATATTGAGTAACTTTTAGTCAAATTTAAAAGTGGAGGTGTACATTTCAAGATTTCATTCTATCTTCTTGAATGGGGGTAGAATTTTCAATTTTTATCTACTAAAGAAAAGGCGTTACGTCACTTTTACCGCTGGCGTGCAGTGCACGCGGCACGGCTTTTGGTGGAAGGTAACGTTAAAGACGCTTTATTATTGTGACGGTGGGAAAGCTAACATGCACCATGATATGCGCAGTACGCACCATTATTTATTATATTTGTACGGTCCACAAGTACTGCATTATTATTATTATTATTTTTTTAATCTATTATTTTCGTTACTAAATTTTATATAGAATTTGTTTTTCATTCTTAAATTTAAAAAAAATTATTTTTATATATGAATTTCATCATTTAAAAAAAAAATTTTAAAACGAAATTTATGTGTAAAAATAAAATTTTTCAAAAATTTGAAGACAAAAAACAAACTTCTTGTAAAGTTTAAAAACAAAAACAATAATTTACCAATTTTTTTTCGTTTTTACTGGATGAACTGTTACTTTCATTGGATAAAAATTTTGTTTTATTATTTCTGGTGATTACGTACTCTTTGTGGTTAGAGATAAAGCGTGTGGCAGACACGCTGATATTAAAATATCACGAAAATTCCTATAAAGTTATGTTAATGCAGTTTATATGAAAACTAATAAAAAACCAATAAGTATAATAATTTTACAACAAAGCCAACTTGCTTGTCAAAATTTGAAATTACATGTATATATTTGAGGCAATAGAAAAATTGGGTGTTGTTAAATTCTTATGGTTGTAGCTTTGCTCATAAAAACCTGCAAATTGTAACTATTGTAAATTGTTGTGATTATTTATTGTCTATGTAGCATTATTTTTAAAATATAAGAAAAAATAATAAAATTAAGAACATAATATTTTTATAATAATTTTATAACAATATTGAAATATCGATACATAAATAATAAATAATAAAGTGATAGATTAAAATAAAAAATAATAACAATTTTCAACTTATTAGCAAAAAATAAAAATAACAATTTGTCAACTAGGAAGATTGTTGTGCCTATAATTTTAGAAGACGAGCTGATATCTCCTATCACCGTCATAAGAAATCATTTTTTCTAGTAAACAAAAGTAGTCCTTACGTCTTATGTTTACGTGGATCCACGTATAACTATAGTCTCATAGACCATCTCTCTCCTCATTGATTGGACCCTGTTGTTACTCGTCTTTTTCCTGTATCTATGAATAAAAAATAAAAAATAAAAAATAAAGGTAAAAACGTACACACGCACAAATAAAAAAGTTCAATTATTAATTTTATCTGCACTCAATTATTAATGGTCTTAATTTAGTCTTTTGCCTTTCGAATAAAATAAATGTCCATATTTGTATTGTAAATAGCTTTGTAGTTAAGTTATATTAGTTGCTTTTCTTTATGAGAAAAATAATTTATCCACCGATATGATAACTAATGAATTATTAAGAAAAAAATCATCTTTACATTACATCTTCATTTAAATTTTACTAACAAATAATAATATTAGAGACAATATTTTGTTCACAATTTATTAGGATGACAAGTGTTAATGATATTGTCTACTCTCTTTTAATAGAAGAATTATAATTCAATTCCCTGTACTTTGTGATTTCAAGATGTAGCAAATGAAGCACACGTTCACCAGTTATTATGAAATGGTTAAAATTTTCAAAATCAAGTCAATTTCAACCATTATTTTGGTTAAAATTTAAATGAAAAGGAAATCTAAGAATAATATTGACTCAATTTTAGAAGTTGACGAAATCAAAATTTACATAGTTAATAACTAGCCTTGCGACTCATTCTCTCTCTCTCTCTCTTCCAAGAACAAAATGATGCAAAAGGAAAAAATAAAAATAAAGTGAAGTTTACAATATAGAGAAGACCGTTGGAGAAGATGATAACTACTTAACCAATATTATATGCTTAGTATTTTCCTATGACCTCATGAGATAATTCTGGTTTTCAAATAACTAGTCAATATCGATCTTGGGTCCATTTTTGAAGGATTCATCTCTATAATTATAATTATGTGGTTTCCAAATAACTAGTCAATATCGATCTTGGGTCCATTTTTGAAGGATTCATCTCTATAATTATCTAAGTCAATATCTTAGGTCCATTCTGAAGAATTCATCATTATAATTATCTTGTATACATAGAAGAAATATCTTTGTGTACATAGAAGAAAGTAGTAAGAGATTCAAAGGGTTCTAGAACCAGAGAAAAAGAAAAAGAAAAAACTAATAATTAATGCAAGAAAAAAAAAGTCGGATTTGTGCGTGACTTGGATTGGGACACGATGTGATGGAGCCTAGTGCGTACGTACTTCAATACTTAGCCATGTAAAGACTAAAGAGGTAAAGAAAGATATGATAACTCTGTGTTTGTGTGTGGTTGATTTTGTTGATAAAAATAAAATAATAATCAAGTGCGACAATGAGATCTGAGGGAACAAGGTGGGACAGGATAGCAGGGAACGCCTTCGAGGCGCTTGGTGTGGTGGTCCACAGCATTGATAATGACATAGTGACCAGGCAATGCGTTGTCTGCCATGTACATACCCCACATGCTATCATATCATATCAAATGATGCAATGCATGACCCACAATGACTTTATACATGTATGTGTACATATATGGTTTGATATGGACAGCCATGTTGCTGTAATGATGCTACCATTTGCATGACATGTCTTCGACGTCTTGGGCCCCACTTAATAATATAGGAAGATACCCTACTTTGCTTTTCATTGTTAGGTCATTTGCTTGCTGTGATTTGTCCCTCATGAGTAAAATAATATTTTTATACAGTATTTTGTTGACAAACTGTTTTTATAATACAAAAACAAAAAAGGAAAATTAAATCTTTTATTTATTTATTTATTTATAGTTTTCTTTAAAAAAAAATTGAATAGTAACCAAATAGGCCCTTGGGATATTTTTTCTCTTTATTTCTTAGTAATGATGGAATATATAAAAGTGGAGAGAGAGACATCATATTCGGGTTCAAGTACTTGGAGTGTGGATTCCAATAATGGTAAATATTTTTATTGTTTATATGTGTCCCACGTCATTCAGGTTGGATTTATATTAAGAAAAACACAATAAAAGGGATATGAATCATTCATTTCAAATTGCAAAAAGAGGTACAAAAAGCCATTAAATAAGTAAAAGAGTTTGCAGATCTAAAGTCAACACATGAGACTCCACCAAAAAATGCTTATAAACTAAGACAATATCAATTATTATGGAAGCAATAGATCGGTAGGGTTTTTAATAGAGTAAGAAATCGAGTCCAACACATTTAATGCATCCCTCTCCAATATAAACAAAGAGTACCCTACTTCCTCCAACCTCTGTACCACAAACAAGCTACCTTGACTAGGCACGAGGATAAACTATTTAATTTGTCAAGGTGTATACTCTTGAATTACATGACTATTAGTTGTGGCGGTTGAGATAATTTAGGAGTGGTTATCTCTTATGTTGGAGGTATACAGTGCCCCCCTCACAACAAGTGAGGTCCACGGGTGTATGGATCCCACATGTTGTGATGGGACGCTGTATACATCTGACATAGGAGATAATTTTTCTATAAGTTAGACATAGGATTTACTATCAAGAGATGGGTCCACCAAAAAATTATTCTTTCAAAAAATCTATTACGTAAAAAAAAAAAAAAAAAAAAAAACCTACCACGGCCTATGTGTTTAGCCTTCCTTTAAGGGAAAGGCTTGGACCCAGTATGCACATGACTGGATACGATTGCGTCACGTGATTAAAAATGAATACATGTCTGATATAGTGCGCTGGAGCATTAGAACTAAACTATATCCTGACTTATAATTGAAACAGTGTTTATCAATTTAGGCCGCATCTGCTTGATTCTCAACATCCACAGCAAATTTCAACGAACAACAGCACTGAGTAGCAAATTTGATTGCATCTTCTAGTGGGGTCTCTTAAAAATCTTGCTTGCATTGTAAAATAATCGCGTACCCATTTCCTGATTAATAATGGAATCTGATTAGCCACTCCAAAATAGACGACACAATTTGAACAATTAGACAAAGCATGAAGAGATGCTCAAAGTTTCTTCTGCATTACATAATTAAGGAACATCTTTTCATGATACACAATACTCACATTTCTTGAAGTATAAAGGGGAAGGGAAAAAATTCAGGAGAAAATATCTTGGGAGCTACTCCTTCCTCCCTCAATATTTTCTGACCCTTTTTATTTTTATTTTAAAATTATTTAAAAAATAAATAAATAAATGAGATGCAAAAGATGATAATATATATATATATATATAAAATATCCAATGTGGTCTGTATCTAAATGCTATATGTTAGACAATTTTTCATTTTTTATTTTATTATTGTAACTATGTTCAATTAGATAACAGATCAGTGTTCAAAATCAAATTGGATCCCGTTTATATTATTTAAGGTCTAAAATGTTAATTTTGAAACTCTAACATTGAAAAATTAGATAAACTTTAAGGATCCTATATGGTGTTCTCTCTTCCCCCTACCCTCCTACAGTCCTACTCCTTAATTCCAATAATGAGCCACCTAGATGTCAAATTATATTGAAAAAGTAATGTCTTAACAAAAAAAAAAAAAAGATTGAACAAGTCTTTTGAATTTAAGATGAACATATATTATGGGATGTGAAAAGAAATTATACCACCCATGACCCATTATGCAGACTTAGGGAGTAATCGATTTATTTTTTGTGGTAATTGAGTGTTAGAGAGATTCATGTGTTGGTATTCAATTCATGTTAATCAACTGTGGTTTATTTCTCTGTGTCACACATCATATGCTCAAACAAAGAAGTAGTAAAATTCACGTCCATTGCACTGGAGTACTGGAGAAGACACACGACTAATACTCGGTCTTTTTTGAACGTGTTTTTTGATTTTTAAGATGAACATATATTATGGGATGTGAAAAGAAATTTTACCACCCATGACCCATTATGGGGACTTAGGGAGTAATCGATTAATTTTTTGTGGTAATTGAGTGTTAGAGAGATTCATGTATTGGTATTCAATTCATGTTAATCAATTGTGGTCTATTTCTTTGTGTCACACATTATATGCTCAAACAGAGAAGTAGTAAAATTCACGTCCATTGCACTGGAGTACTAGAGAAGACACACGACTAATACTCGATCTTTTTTGAACACGTGTTTTTTGATTTTTAAGATGAACATATATTATGAGATGTGAAAAGAAATTATACCAACCATGACCCATTATGGGGACTTAGGGAGTAATGGATTAATTTTTTGTGGTAATTGAGTGTTAGAGAGATTCATGTGTTGGTATTCAATTCATATTAATCAACTGTGGTCTATTTCTTTGTGTCACATATCATATGCTCAAACAGAGAAGTAGTAAAATTCACGTCCATTACATTAGAGTACTGGAGAAGAGACACGACTAATACTCAATCTTTTCTAATCACATGTTGTGTTGAACACGTGTTGTGTCCGTGACCATGTTCCAAGCACTGAACATAGGTCACACTCACACCCAAAACTCAAGTCGGCAGGTTCTTGAACGGAAGACAAACGTATATATAGGAGACGTGGCATTGGTATTGAGGGGATATAATTAAATGATTCTAGAGAGGAAACGTGGGCATATCTGGCAAGGATAAGTGCTATAGATTTGAAAGATTCTGCACTAGGCAATTGATTAGACAAACACAAGAATATGACGCTGATTTAAGTGGATTTTAAACAAATGAATAATAGCCACCCTTTTTGAATTTGTAGTGGGTCAAAAATATCCCCAACGTGGTAGTTTCGTTTTTTTGTGTTTTGGTCCGAAAATGTTGCTGTCTTCGTTTTCATTGGTTGTTTTCTTGTGGAAAATTCATTAAGTTGGGTCAAGAAGATCTGAGTCCAATTCCATGGCACAAAAATTCCTCAAGTATGATTGATTAGTATATGGAAATTGACTAGATTAGTTCATAAGAAATTAAATTGTGGGTGGAGTTGAAAGCAAAAGGACCGTGCCGTATCCGCTATGCTCCTATCCTATTGCTTGAGCACTATGGTTTATTGAAAATGAGTCCTGCGAAAAACCTTCCCAATTGCTTTGTCTAATTTTCTGGTCATATGCCCAAATCTCACAACAAGGCTAATATTGTAGTTGAATAACCAATGGAGGGAGTCAATTATTTTGCCCACTTTCTCTCGAAGACTATAAAACAATGTTTAGGTGAAATTCAATTAAATTTCTTTGTTTTTATTAAATGTGAAAGTCTTCATAGGTTTCATCATTTACAACTAAAAATAACCATAAACCTCTCTCTCTCTCTCTCTCTCTATATATATATATATATACATTTATTTCTTCTTTTTTTCCCCAACCTAGGTTATAGGTTAGATGCTCTTAAACCTATTCCCATTTTATGGAATTGAAAAAAGAGGTGAGAAAGAGGTGCCAAATGCCAATCAACCCATAAACCATTGACATATAACATTCTTAAATAATATGATGTCTTATTAAATTTATTCTCATTTTTTAGAATCAAAATAAGAGCTAGAAGAATTTAAAGGGTGTTGCTTTAGTGATTCTTAAGGTCTTATGAGATTCACGAGGTCCTGGGTTCGAAACCTTTAATCAATATTTTGGGACCACCTTCAAGAAATTATTCTTTGTAATATCTAGTATATGTGAAATGGAAGGATTATTTACACTTGAGATTCAGGAATTTTTGAACACTCTCAATAAATATATATATATATATATATATATATATATATATATATTTTATAGTAAATGAAAAAGAAGGTGAAGAATGACTTGGGGGCGCCAATCGACCCATAAAACCATTGATGTAAAACCTTCTTATATGTGATGCTAATGGTTACATGTCTTATTAATTGGTCATAAATGATACAAAGAGTTCTTTATCAATAAATAAATCAAAGAGTTGTTTGTAACGTGAGGCCTCTACAGACTAGAGTCACTATACATGTATATTAATCTGACAGGTGCACGCAAAGGATATTTTTTAATGTTTTCAAATAATGTGTAGTTTCAGATTTTATATGCTAAATATCTATATCTATCTATATTCTATATAATATATAAAAACAGAATATTTCACATCATGACAAGTGACATGTGTATCTATCGTTTATATTTCTGAAGTGATACGTGGTTTGCATGTCAATCTATTGTTTAAATTTCCGAAGTGGTTTGATTTAATAACTGCCAAACACTTTTAAATAAAAATAGATAATAACAAATTCTTTGTGTTAGGAGTACTCTTTTAGCAAAAAAGTATTGATTAGTGAACAATTACTTAAGATATCATTTGGTGAACAGACATACTCCTTGATAGAAGGAAGATAAATAGAGCACATTAAATTGAAGGTTCCTCATTCTTTCATAATCTGCTTACTTAACATCTAAACAATGGTAATCTGGTACAAGTTTTGTTCTTCTACTTCTTTTTCTTTTTTATTTATTTATTTTTCTATCCTGATCTATTTTTATTTTTGTGTTTTTGTACGTTTATATGACTATAAAGGAATTTAAGAAGCAATTGAACTAAGGAAATATTTTATTTTTGCTTGATTCTAACTTATTTTCTGTTTTATCAATTAAATATAACTATTTTTTCTCAATTATTATACACTATCTAATTCATTTTATTTTTCTGTTGTTTAGTGCAATTTCATCTATTTGTTATTATCAGTTTTATTTTTTTTATGGAACATATTTTCCATAAAATAATTCTGAATATATATTTTGATCATATACACATTATGTGTTTATATAGAGTTTTTTTCATGCTTTGCACGAGTTATGTGCTAGTTAAAATAAAGTGTCAAGAGTCTTGTAGGTCAAGTGTTTTCAGTGAATGCATCTACGTTCAAATCTTTCATCCCAACTATCGGATTATAAAAAAGTAAGGGTAAAACTTAAGTACAGTTTCTTAGGTGAGATACATTAGGTTCTACAATTGAATTCAAATACATGGTTGCATTAATCAATGAAACACAAATAATGTTATATTTTCCAAGAATATTTAAATTTAATGTATTTGAATTCAACTAGGAACCTAATGTACTTGACATAAGCAACTATAACTAAGTTTTACCCATAAAAATATAATATAATATAATTTTCTACTTCCAAGATTCGAATGCTTTTGCATTAATCTAAATCATTTGCTTATAAGATGCTCCCTGGATTGAGTGCCTTGTTATTTCTTTGTCAACGAGAAAACAAACTTACGGGTTTTTCTATCAGTATTGAATGCATTAATTATGCTTCTTTGACAAAGAAAAAAAAAAAAAAGATTCTCCCTTTTTGTGGTTTCGGTACTTCAATTATGAGTATTTTTATCTAGAATCAAGCGAGGTGCATCAAACAATGGGCATATATTTTTTTTTTTGATAAGTAAACAATGGGCATATTTGGACCTCACTGGCCGACACAAAGACATATAATATACCCAATTGCCATTTTGTGGTTCCATAATATATACCAAAGTCACTTTGGTCAAAATAAGGTTGTCCAACTAACTTAGCAAATTGAAGTAATTCTTTATTTTAATAATTTTTGAAAGAGCAAGTGATTTTCATAGACTAAACTATAGATCACTTTGAAGCAAAAACAATATCTCTTATTCGAGTAATTATTAAGTACCATTTCTTAAGATATTATAATATTTTAAATTTATGGCATTTGTTTTATTAAAATTGTTCTTTACCATCAGATCAAGATACCAATAAGTTTATTTTTTGTGTAAACAAAGTTCGAATTTAGGTCTCTTATTCGACGACAATAAACTTTACAAACTAAGCTAACTAGTTTTCACAATTATTCAATATTTTAAAAGCAATACGTTATCTTTTCATATAAAATGAATCATACTAATTAAATTCCTAATAAAATTTACCATTATCGTAAAAGAGGAGTAGAGCGTTAAATAAATTTCCCCCAAGTCCCCTCCCTTCTCAAAACTAATTTGGAATTTTTACATAAATCCAACTACTTTTTTTGTTTGCTTTCTCACGTTCATATATTGTAATGATAGTATTACCTTTTAGATTCTATCTTTCTTGAATTAAAATTCAAACTTGACATGACCCAAATACAGCCAAGTGAAGGAGCCAAGCTGTACTAGAATTATTAAGTGATGTACTAAAAAAAATGGGGTCGGCTGCACCATGCATGCCGTCTTCTCATTCAATAGTGGCCATTGGCCCAATAATTTTATAGTGATAAAACTTGTAGAAAGTGGTTGGAGGAAGGTCTATTTCTAGGTTCCAAAACCACAAAAAAACACACAAGTACGTGTACGACAGTGTTTTTTTTAAAGAGGTGGTGAGCTTCTTCAAATTTTGGGACTGACTTCAGACACAGCCTGGCCTGATGGTTATGTTATATGTTTATTTGCTTTCTAGCGCATTATTCTTATTGGCTCTTAGCTCCAAAATTAGACAAAACAGTGAAACACTACCATCCTCCAAAAGAGAAAAGAGAGAATCCCACGTTACTACCACATAACTAACCCACGATTGTTGTTGCAAATTGATGGAGATAGAGTGACAAACATCCCCCCCTCTCTCTCTCTCTCTTTTCTTTATATTGAAAGGCTATTTTAAATCTTCTATTATTGATAACAGGTTGTTTGATCATTTGGGTGTCTTCTAAAAAGGAAAAAGATATTCAATAGTTTCCTAAAAGAGTATTCATGTTCTTCCAATAACTTAAAAGATACAAATGTCTAGTGAGATACTTAATGGAGATTGGAGAATAGGATTGTGCACTTAACCTACCAAAACTGACCAACTCAACACCTTGGATTGGTTTCATGGGTTGAGTTCAAAACATAAAATAGATAACCTTGAGTTGGGTTAGGTTTGAGTTGATGAAATTTTGAATTTGACTAACTCAACTCGAGACTTGACAATTGGCATATATATAATAAATTAAAATTTTATTTTAATTATTATTTTTCTCTTTAGAGTTTACACACTTAAGAGTTAAGATACCTTATCCTCCTAAATAATTAAGTAATTATCTCATTCCTTTTTAACAAACCAAAACATCTCCCCCTCCCCCTCACCTCACCTCCTAACCTAACCCCACCTCTCTCTCTCTCCTTGCTACTGCTCAAGCAAGAGCCACTCTATGAGATCTCTATTTACCTTAATGTTCAATCTTATTTAATTCGTTTATTTTGTAGCTTTCCGGCTTTCCGCGACTTAAATGCAACAATAGTTTTTTTTATTTTTTTTTAAGAATTTTTACTTTTATTTTAATTATAATTTGACATTTGTTTGTGTCATTTCAAATTCGTCAATATGAACAAATGACTCATTTGTTTGGTTCTTTTTCTTTTTTTGCTTTGCACCCTTTTAGTTGCAAAGAAAATGGAGGAAATGGGAAAAGAATGTTAAATTACTGCTAATTAGGATATTGTGTATTTTCTAAATAAAATTATATTTTCTCTCTTTATTGGGCCCAATCCAACCCATATGGATCGGATTGGATTAGAAATTTCTCAACAGTAAGGTTAGGTTGAAAAACACTCCAAACCATGCACATCTTAGTGGAGAATACATGAAAGAATTGAGATATCATTTTAAAAGAGAAAAGAAAGATATTAAGTATCTAGAGTTAAGAGAGAAAAAAAAATGTATCTAGAGTTTCTTTATTTACTGTTATTATGTTGATCATCCTATCAATAAAGCCCTTGATTGTAAATTGATGGATCCTCTGAGGAAGATGCTAACCATCAACTTGAATTTGGAATACATATTCGAGATAATGACGAGACTTGTTTGGTCATTTGCTTTTTGTTAAAAAGATATATCAATTAAAGTCGAGGATTTCTTCCAACAATAAATAGTATATTTAGTTGGACCACCCTTCTCTTCCACGTAGAAATAAGGTTATTATGGTCTAACTCTTCTACTTTCTCTCCTCTTTTTTATTCTCAATCCTAAAGGTGATCAATTTTCATTTCCAAATCATACAAATTGGGATTTAGAATGTGATTGAAATTTGATCCCTTAGAAGAATTGGGCAGAAAAGAAAAGAAAAGAGAAGGATTAAATTGGTCACTTCAGCCCAACTAAACAGCTTGCTTTTTATAGCCTGCTTTCACCAAACCAATGGAAATCCATATTAAATCTCATATCTTTAATAATGCGAATTCCCATTATTGTCTAGAAAACAATGACTAAAGTTTTTCTCAGACCAGTAATTTCGGCTCAAAAGCTTAGATCATAGGGCAAACTAGAGTACTACAAGTTCACAGACCCAGCCCAACCAACCAGCAATCGTTCTCCAATTAAACGTCTCTTAAAAAAAGACCTAGTGTTCGAGCCTTTATGCAGACGTGTTCTAAGGGTAAGAATTAAATGATCATATCATATTCGTGGCCATTAGAGCTGTCATGTAGATTTGCTCGTTTCACATATTTTAGCTTCTCATTATTTACAATTTCTAAAAGCAAAAGTAATTTCTACTCCATTTATAGTAGAGAATAGTAAACATGAAACACATAAGCCTATTATTAGCCAATTGGTTCATAACTCACTTTTGACCTCTAATCAAGCTAACAAGAGTAGAGTAGAGTAGATAGGCAGCTGGGTTGGGAAGGGAGAGAATAGTCTAGGGACAAGCCATCAAATGCAGCTAATGTGTAAGTAGAGTTCGGCACCCTGTGACAGCAAAATTCTTTGGAGCCACCCCCAAGAACATCAAATGCACCTACAGACGCCTATGTTGTAAAAAAAAAAAATTAGCCAATTGGTTACAGGGTCTATTAAGAGAGACCACCAAATCAATGTTTTTCAAGTCCCTCGTAGCTTATGAGGGCTCGTATGGCCAAGTATTCGTTTCACTTGACTCATAGAGAGATCAAAGGACAGTCCTGACTGTGAGACGGACGTTTATATCACCATCTTGCTGAGGGGCTAAGCATTCCCTTAAACTCTATCACCATCTTTGCTAAATTTCCTCTTGTATCAGTATATGCTTATTTTGCCAGATGAACTAATATCCCAAAAAATATTCTAAAATACATTACATGAGAAACACCGGTGGAACATCCCAACTGTTACACAATGTGAGATAAACAGTTGGGGTATCATATTCAAAGGGTTCATACTGGCAGGACTGTAATGGAATATTTTCAATCTCACATCTTCTAGAGCAGAATATGAAAAAAGGGTCCAATTCTTATAGAAGCCATATATATATGATGCAAATATTTAACTAAAAGAACTAATATAAATTGATAACCATCGTCCATCGATGTGCTTCTAGGTAAAGGACTGTAATGGAATATTCTCAATAATAATGAATAAAACATATTCTCAATAATAATGAAGAAAACAGCAAGCAAAACTTCCCTATGACTTAATATTCTCAAAAAGCACAGCTGTAGTTCGAAAAAGAAATGATGATCATGATAGAAAACTCTATTATTACCATTATCGTCTTATAAGTTATATCTAAAGCTAAGCTTACTCTTCATCTTCTTCATCTCCATCTCCACCGGAAGCCTTCTTTGTTGCTGCCTTTTGATTCCTGCGCTTCACTCTCCCAGGGCGTCCACCACCGAAAGGACTTGTGAGTGAAAAATCAATGTGCTTCTGTGAGTCCACCCTAACCATGAATGAGGGAATATTGACCACCTGTCTACCAACCCTGACAAAACCAAAATAAATTAATATTATCTCACCAATTACAGTGTATCCTTGACAAACTTGACAGCAAATCAAATGCAAAATTTCATAGGCAGTTCAAGTCAATAAACTGTCATTTGATGCTCAAGGATGTGTCCATGAGGAAATGGATGGACAAATAAGGGTCCAAGACTCTAGTCAATGCAACATGCCTCAAAATGTACTAAAGGGGGGAATGTCATCATGCTCCTCTGGAGTAACTATTACTAATCAAGCGTTAGAAAATCCATCTCAATTGAAGGCATTGTATTGATGTTGAGTGCAGGGCACATGAACGTGTAGCACATATGCCAATTTAATCAATGTCCCACTGGAACCAAACTGCCAAGCCTTGGAAATTCATTCTTCCAACCTAGAGCAAACCCAAATGGCCAAATTTATCAAATCTTATTCAAGCCCACTATAAACAAGTAAGCGACAAGGTGAGGTGCCTATATACACAATGAATGTACAACCTAAGCCTGAGTGATAAGCAACAACCATCCCCCAAGAAGAACTAAACGTGGCCAATAGGAAAAAAAATTGAGAACAAATCAATCAGATCAGTTCAAAGATGGGCAGCTAATTGAGGTGTGAGACCCAAAAGAATGAGATTTATTTAGCACAACGCATCAACCACCAAAGCACTTCAGTCACCAAATAAGCACCAATACCTTCAACAGTACAACAACAATCAGCAACATGAGAGCACAATCTCCAGGCTTTCACTGCATTTATACTTAGACCCAAAAACATAGTTGAGACTTGAGATCCTCACAAAATCCGTTTTGACAATGAACCAGCCTGATCTTAAGGTCCACTCAGTTCTACAGAAGTTCAAACACCCCTTTTTTAAGATTTTTAAGAATAAAATTAAAATGGAAACTCTAAATCCTTAAACTAAATACATGAGTTCTTGCACTATATTCTAATAGCCACCTTCCCACATGATTTTTATTTGGACACAAACTCTAAATCTCCAAAATTCACTCAAATCATTTCATACTAAGAACAGAGGCTTTACCAGATGATTAGTGAAATAAAAAAAGTGGGGAAATGAATATGATCACAACAAAAGAAGAGCACTGTATACATCAAAATAAGATAAAAGAACAACAACCCATAAGGTTCTTAAAAACCAAATAAGATGGAAATAGTGATCTGCCTAAGTACCACAATCACAAAAAATGTCCAACAAGGCTTGCAAAATCCTATTCCCACAATAGCAACATTTTAACATTTCAAGGTTCAAGAAAAGGCCAATGTCATCCTATTAAGTTAACTAGCGTTCTTCCTTTTCTCCCCCCCCCCCCCCCCCTCTTCTATTTATTTTTAAAATTTAGCTCCATACTCATCATTACCCCAATTCACATCTTTGACATCAACAATCACACCGATCAATAACAAGAATGTTCACCTGCCACATTAAACTCCAACTTCATTAAGGTGTGGATTTGTCTCAAACAACAACCAAAACTTAATCCCAAACAATCATCAAACAAAATCAACCTTTCAAATAACAACAATGTATCACTAATTCGGGTCTTTCACATGTATTTTTCTTCGTCATTCTATCTTATCCACAACCATTCCCTCACAATTTTTGGGTCGGCAATGAATCCTCAAAATACTAGTCTAGTCAAGGTCAGCCACATGTATTCAAAGAATGTAAAGTAAATAACCAAGAAATGAAAAGCAAAACAAAACAAAATAAAATCACATGCACGTACCACTATGCAAAATACAAAGCATAATATAAAAATGAAGTACATTATTGATATATACCTAATGTGCCTCTGCCTGATAAGCACTCTGGCGTGGTGAATGGACTTAGCCATGCCAGACTTGAACACCAGTGTCTGCAAGCGTCGCTCTAGAAAGTTCTCGACAGTGAGTGCCAACACGTAATCGAGCTTGTTCTGGCTCTCATCGAGTAGTCCATACCTGTTCATCCTTCTCAGAAGTGCTTCACCTTCGAAAATCCGACGTGAGTTCTTCTCGTCCAATGTCAAAAGCATTCTCGCATTGTTACGAATACGACTCAACGCATATTGCACTCTCCACAGCTCTCTCTTACACCTCAGCCCGTACTCTCCCACGAGCTTCAACTCTGCGTCCAGACGCTCCTTCTCGTATGGACGCCTCGGCTTCTTGAAGGTTTTCCCATCTATAAATACGAAGAAAATTACTCAGAATTTAAATGCAAAATCGAAACAAAAGCTGAATAGGGAGAGAGAGTTGAGACTTACAGTTTCGATAAAAGGAGACGTGCACCATGGTGGGCTACGCGCCTGTAGAGGTGATGCAAATGGCGAGGAGTGGCGGTGTGGGTGAAGAGGCAGAGGGTTTTCGTTATGAGATGCTTTATATATTCTTGTTTCAAACCTAGCCCTAGTGTTTCCATTAATGGGCCTAAAGCTTCTTGTTTTATCATTTTATGGTGTGTGGTAAAGCCCATATTGGTTTGGTGGATTTTTTTTTTTTAATGGTTAGGTGGATTTATTGGTTATTATCTTTGGTTGGGGTTAATGTTTATGCTGTAACTTATTAGAGACATTATGTTAGTTATATTTGTTGGTGATGCTACTTAAGAGTTTAGTGAAACTAGGGTGAGCAAGAGTCTATGACACCATTTGGGCCTTTTAAGCATTATTTGTACACATATAGGATTTCGATACTTGATTGCCCCTTCCTAATCTACTTTTAGAGAAATTATTAGATTCATTGGACAAACTCTTCATTTCCCTCACAAAAGGGATGGGCTCACGCTATGGTTTTTGGTGGTTTCAAATTAAATTCTATATTTTAATTGAGATCATAAACTTTTTAAATCTTTTCAATTCAAATCTTCAATAAAGTCATTGTTAAACTGAAAATGTTATAAATTCACATAAATTGTGACTAAAGCTTATCAAACACCAAATATGCTTCATGCAAAAGAATAAGAACTATGGTATACTATCAATCATTTGCTTATTGTTACCAAAATATTCACAATAAAATTCATATTATATAAGCTCATGTCATGGTCAAATTATATCATAACATATACTATTTAATAATTTTGTGTCTTACATATCATGGTTGCATTGAAGTAGACCCTCTCTCCTTTTGTTATTATTATACATTAATCATCAAAATGAATGAAAAAAAAAAAAAAAAGCCCATGGCTCAATTTTCTAAAACAAAATGGAGGCCCAACAATGAAACAGCCCCGATCTCTCTCTCTCCGTGAGTAGGTTTGGACTTTGGAGTGACTCTACTCTGTTTGCTTGTTTGTTCTTCTTAGACAAACCAGCTTCGATTATACAAACACACTCTGAATTTCAAGCTCAAAACCCACCAATCTAAACAACAATGCATAGCCTCAAACACATAAAAATACCCACTTCTTCAATTATAATTAACCAAATTCATAGACTCTTTTCCACAATCCCAAAACCCCATTTCAGAGCTTTATCCTCCACCACCACCACCACCACCACACGCAACTCCAAAAAGGGCGGTGAAGAATGGAACGACGCGTGGGAATCGGCTTGGTTACCGGAGGACCTCTCGGCCAAGCACCGAGCTCCATGGGAGACCGGACCTGAATTTCTCAGAGGTGGTGGACTCGGAGACCAAGGCGTTCGTGGAGGACATGAATGAGAATTGGAATCAGAGAAAAGGGTCTAAGCCAAAACACCCAGAAACGCAACAAAATGATAGTAATAGTAATAGTAGGAACGGTTCGCTATATAACTTGGAGAACATGAAGAAGGATTACAGGTTGAAGAAGCAGAGAATTCACGCTGGGTTGTGGACAAAGGAGATTGAGAAGGAAGAGGAGGCCAAGTTGGGGGATTCCATGGCCAACGGTGGAGACGATATCGAAAAATTGCTCGATAGCTGCTCTGAGTATGTGTTTCCTTCTATATCTTTGTTTGTTTTCTTGTTTTGGATGTCATTGTATTAGTAATTGATAGTGATTCTTTCGCACTTTGTGAATTTATGTGTATTTAGTTTGATGTTTAGTATGTCATTGTAATGTTTGATTTGATAGCGAACTCTGCCTGTGCTTAGTGTCAATTATGATTATATGGGTTATGAGCTGGTTCTGGTATTTGGTATGGCATTCTGTTTAGTTTGGTTTTGGTGTTTGGAATTTTGAAATTTGTCAACCTCAAATCAAAGAATTGGATGCAGTTTCTTATGTTCAAGTCCTTTTTGATATTTTTAAATGCATGAGCTTTGGAGTAAAACGTTTTGTACTAGGTCATTGTGGGAATCCTTCTTGTTTTGGCCCTTTTAGGAAGTAACTAATAAAATAGTAATCCTGAGTTTTTTTTTTTTTTTTGCTGCTACTAATGTTTTGACTGTTTTACTAGAATATATGCATTTTTATTGGATACCATTTTTTGCCATTACACTTAATGGCCAAAGCTATAGAAGTCACTTTTTATCTGTGACAACCAGATGTCATGTAGTTAGGGTCAAGGTACGCAACCGTCCCTTTCAAGTCATTGTTGCATGCAGTTGGTTAGGAGAAATTGTTATGGAGAGTGAGAAGTTGCAGAATTAGGAACCTAGTTATGGTCCAAGAAAAAAGAGCTAGGTCTTATATCCCTATGGATGACAGGCCTAGAAAGTGTTGTGTGGAGATATGTAATGGAAGTGCATTAGCAAGCTCCTTAGCAATCCGCAGCCTAATCTTCCGTGGTATCAGCCCCAAAACCTCCTTTATCATTTACAAATTACAACACCATTTCTTGGATTTTCAAGCTTCACAACTGGTACACGAAACTCTAAACAGCAACCTCCATCCCATTGTTCTGGAAGGAGGAAGTGCCATTTGATATAGAGCTCAATGGCCACTTAATAACATCATTTCATCTTTACTGTTTGTATATAGCAATATTATAGTAGAACTTTTGGAGGATTTTTATCAATAAAAGTTATTGGGATTAAAACTTGAATGACTGCAGGATTTTTGACACTTCCAACAATGATTTGAACGACTCAAAAATCCCGAGCTCTTCTGAATTCAAAAATAAGCCTGATGGTTGGGAAACAACTGCCAAGGCTCAAGATGGAAATATATGGGAGATGTCTCAGAGGGAAGAGGATATTCTCCTCCAAGAATTTGATCGTCGAATTGCATACAGCAAATTTCAGGTGTGCAGACATCATCACTTGCACATGCATTTTTCTTTTTCCTATGATGAAGGATACAACCTGAAGAAGTCATAGTTTTTATATTGCTTGGCAATCCATGTTACTCTATAGTTTAATTCTAATTCTCAACACGTTGATATCATAGTTGTCTTTTTTAGCCTTAAAATGATTTATTTCCAAGCTAACATAGTAACTAGGAAGAACTATTGGAGCAGTAATCAGGTCACAAATGTTGTAAACACTGATACATCCCCACCGTGCAGGTCCCCCCCGGGGTGGGGGGGCTTTTCTTCTCTCCTGTTGAACAGAGTTTTTGCTCACATCTGTGTGGAGCACGGCTATTGTTTCCTGGTATATTTTCTGGGCTGCGTAGTCAGCTCTATGTTGCTTGTAAAGACTTGTTTGGTTCACAAAGGCACTGCAAAGATCTAAATGAGGGTTTGCTAGAAATAAGTAGAAATGCATGCTTGTTTTGGACTGTGCACGGATTTAGATTTTGTTAAAATATCTTTTAAAGATTCATATCCTAATGTCCATATGATATCAGGAGTATCAATCACCAAGATCTTTCCCTTTTATTTTTTCGCTGGTCTCCTTTCTCAGCTTTCTTACTGTTGGTTTTATGAAATCGGTATGCAGATAGCTAGTTTTATCAAGACTCACATATTCAGCCGGAGGAGACCAATTGATGGGTGGAAATACATGATTGAGGAGCTGGGACCAAATGCCAAGAAAGGAAAGGGTAGTGTTTCAAGGTTACCTAGTCTATCTGATGCATCAACCCAACCCTTTAAGGAAGAGAAGACTCCACTTGACAGCAGGCTGACCCCCTTAAGAGGAAGGTAGCTCGGGGCTCAACTTCTCTCAGATATTCTCTTTTGCATATTAGAGATCATCAAGATTGAACCTATTGATCCCTATTGTATCAATTCTAGTGATTTGGCTCCCTCAATGTATGATGGTAGTACCATCTTATAGAGAACTGAAATTCTTACTGCTGAAAGCTAAAAGAAAGTGTATCAGTGTATGTATTCCCTTCAGTAACCGCAGTTCCTTCTATTGAAAAGGATTTTTTATTTTATTTTAATTATTTCATTATTGATATGTCTTAATTATTCTGATTCTCTCATTGGACTTTGCCTTATATTTAGATTCTAAAAATTGTGTGCTTCCAATGTGATTGTGAATTTGTGATGCCTGCACTTATTGTGTCCATTTTCAAATCTTCATCTGTTAAAACTGACCTCACAAAAACATTGTAATGTGAGTTATTTAATCATTCTTAACTCTTATAAGAAACAAAATTCTTGCGTTGTAACATTTTAAGTACCCATGTTAATTGTATGTTTCCCCCCTAAGAGCACATGCATAGCAGAAGAGGAGGTCCTCATGAAAGTTGAAACGTTACTCTTGTATCAGTCAGAATAAAAAGATGATGAAATTTTAACAATGGGCCATTGAATTCACTGGAATGTGGTTGAATATTTGAGACTCTTTGTTTAAATGGTGTAGGACTTTGAACTCCTATAAAGGACATAGAACTTACTTATTCTCTTGACTCTTGAGTCATTATAAATAATGAGAAATTAATTTGTATTAATTCTTTTAACTCTTGAGTTATTATAGATAATGAGAAACTAATTTGTATTAAGAGATTATTATATCTAACATATATGCATTATCTTTCATTCAAATAATTGTGCCACAAGCTACAAGCTCAATTTTCTTCCATAATGAGTACACACGCTGTTATTGTATATCTTCTGTGTAGAACCTTCCATAAAAAAAAAAAAGTATAAGTATAAGATAGGAGAACCCGTCATATTCATAAAAAAAAAAAAAAAAAGTCATTAACGATCGTCACTCTTTAACGATCCCACTCACACTTAGGGGTGGGTTCGGGTCGGGCGGGTCGGGTTTTGGACAAATCCGTTGTCCGTCCGTAGAAAATAATCTCACGGATAATCCGTCCGTTAACCGTCCGTTGAAATGATCGGGCGGGCGGGTCGGTTGATCGGGTTGGCGGGCGGGTGGCGGGCGGGTGGTCGGGTTTATAGGCTTGCAAATGGGCTTTTTTGGATTTTTTTGGGCCTGCAAGTTATTTTTAAAAATTCAGCCCAGATCAGCCCATATCATAGTTTTAGACTTTTTGGGGCTTTTTTGGGCCATTTTAAAGCCAACTCAACCATTATATGTTATTGGGCTTATTAATTTAATTTTTTTTAGCCATTTTTTTACTATTAGGCCTCCTTATTTGATAACTTTTAAAACCATTCTTATATATAAAAAACCAAACATAAATGCAAATATGGAATAATTCCTAAGCACATACAAATACAAATACAAAAAATCAATTTCATATAAACCTAAATTGCCAACCAACTAGGCAACTACCAAGCATGCTAAATAAATAATCATACATTCTAATTTCTATAAATTCATATTAACCTAAATTACCAACTAAGCAACTACCAAGCATGCTAAATAAATAGTCATACATTCTAAATTCTATCCTAATTTAGCAAGCATACAAAACAACAAATACAAATACAAATATAAATACAAATACAAATACAAATTAAAATACAAATAATCTAAAACTAAAAATAAGTGTTTGAATTCAAATTCCTAAAAGAGCTTCCAAGGGACATTCACACATTCAAAAATCCAAGTTTGCTCTTGCTCCAATATCTTCCTCCTACATCACAAATGAAGAGGGAAAATATTCAATAAAATCAACATATATTTCTTTTATAGATACTTGAATTGAACCAATCAATATTTAAATGAATTACTTACCAATTAAAACTAAGCTGAAGAAGATGATCCAACACTAGATGTGCCACTTGTTTCTGATTCAAGAAAAGCTAAAATAGAAAACAAATATTGAGCAATTAATATATATGAAACAATTATTAATACTAAATAGACAATAGAACTTTTAAGAAGTTCAAAATCTTACCAAAGTCATATTCTTCCTGTAATAACTCTACCTCATCCATTGCATTACGTAAAGAGATTGGAACTGAGGATTTAAGCCAATTTTGTGAGCAAACAAGAACTTGAACCATGTCAGGAGATAGTGAACTTCGAAATGGATCAAGTATACGGCCTCCTGTACTAAATGCTGACTCAGAAGCAACTGTAGAAACAGGTACCGCCAAAACATCCCGAGCCATCTTAGACAACACTTGATACCTACCAGAATTGGTCTTCCACCAAAGCAATACATCAAAATTCACATCTTTTCTACCTTCACAATTTTCAGCCAAAAATTTGTCAAGCTCATTGTTACACCCCATGGATTGCTCAGCCTCCAAGTAAATATCATATTCTGAGTCCATAGATGCATATGGATTAGTCTCACTCATATCTACATCCGTGGTCATTGTACTCTTCTCACTCACACTTTCTACTTCCACATTTGGAGAATGAATAGAAGCATAATAATCAAACAACTTAGTTAAAACATCCCTCACATTAGCAATCTTCACAGCAGCCTTCTCTGACCCATACAATCTTGAAAAACAGAACTTCAAGAATGTCAACTTCTTTCTAGGATCAAGCACCACAGCAACATACAAAAGGGGATTAATTTTATTCCCCTCCCCCCAATACTTCTCAAACTTTAAATGCATACTTGTGGCCATTTGTTTCAAAAGGTTATCTTTGGAGGAATCCTTCAAGTCAAGGATTTTGGATTGAATAATATAAATCTCATCAAAAAATGTATTTGAAGTAACATACAAAGAACCAGAAAACTTCTTTGTTGCATTATAAAAAAGCTTCAAAAAACCCACAAACAACCTACAATCCTGAAAATCACTCGCATCTGGAGCTCCCAAGCCACCAGGCACACCACTCTTTTGTTGCCCACCACTATTTTGTTGCTTATAAAAATATGAATTATAAGCTTCATCCTCAAAATCCATCCTTAAGAATACCTTCTCAAATTTCACAGCACTCTCCAACATCACATAGGTTGAGTTCCACCTAGTAGGTATATCTAGGCATAAGAGACTCTTGGACTCAATCCCTAAAGTCTTCACATAATTCTTAAAAGTTTGAAATCTATTTGGGGAGGACTTGACATACCTCACAGCATCACGCACCTTAGAAATAGAACTAGCACGTTCTTTCAAACCTTCCACCACAATCAAATTTAAGATATGGGCACAACACCTCATGTGAAAAAATTGATGTTCTAAAACAGTCCCCTTCCAATCTTTAGTTACAGTCTCTAAAAACTTAATGGTGCCACCATTAGAACTAGCATTATCCACTGTCAAAGTGAACATGCTATCAATACCCCATGCACGCAAACATAACTCAATCTTTCTCCCAACTGTCTCCCCCTTGTGGTCATCAACAACACAAAAATTCAAAATTCTTTTATGCAACTTCCAATCATCATCAATAAAATGACAGGTAAGACACATATAACAAAAATTTTGAATTGAAGTCCATGTGTCAGTGGTAAGACACAACCTACGACCCTCCAAGGCCTTCTTTAACTTCATTCTCTCCATATTATAAATACTAACAACTTCTTTAGCTATTGTTTTCCGAGATGGGATTATTTTAAACTTAGGTTGCAAGACTTTTACAAATTTCCTAAACCCATAATTTTCAACAAATGTAAAAGGCAACTCATCTAATATAATCATCTCAGCAAGTGCTTTTTTACCAGCCTCAATAGTGAAGGCTGTTGCAACAAGATCAACACCCTCTTCCCCTTCTTTTTTGGGTTCAAAAGACAAGGTCTTTTGTCCCCTTAATTCCCTATTTGGGTTCTTAGCACAACCCGCAGCATGGGACAACAAAGAACTTGTCCCATGGTTCTTACTAGCAGCACTCAATTCTCTTTTGCAATATTTACAAATTGCAACCCGACGACCATCAGGATGATCTACTCTATCAAAGTGATCCCAAGCTGGTGAAACTTTCCTACCAGTTGGTTTTTTACCTGTAGGTGGACGTGGGGGCTTGACTGGAAGTGAGGGCTTGACTGAAGTAGGACCACCAGCTTGTTGGGTGCAAGCAGGTTCAGGTTGAGACACCAACCTCAACTGGAGAGCACCAACCTCAACTGGAGTAGCACCAGCCTCAACTGGAGTAGCACCAGCCTCAACTGGAGTAGCACCAGCATCACCAGATTCCATATCCTATTTTTTACACAAACACAAATACACAATAATCTCAATCAGTCATCCCACAAACCCCACAAACACAGCTCAGCAGTCAGCACAATAATCACCATTGAAACACACACAACTAAACATTAAACAACATAATTATCCCTAATCTGTAAACACTACCGAATCTGTAAACATAATTAGAATCAGATAAAATATAAAACTAAACACTAAACAACAACAATAATCACAATCAAAGATACTATACTAAAAAATAAAATATCAAAAAAAATAAAAAATAAAAAACTTACTTTGTATCGGTGGGGTGCTCAGATCTGAGAGTTTTGAGACTTGGTGACTGGTGAGGGAGATATCAAAGGCTTGGGAGCTCCGGCGGTGTGAGAATGAGCTTTGAGGCTGCGGTGTGAGCGAGGGAGAGAGGGACAGCTTGGAACGGATGAGAGAGAGAGAGAGAGAGGGAGGTGAGGCCGAGAAGGCTAGGCCGTGACTCGTGAGGACTGAGGACGGGTGTGAAGCCGTGAGGTTGAGGGCGTGTGGTGAGGAGGTGAGCCGGTGAGCCGTGAGAACAGAGGAGTGAGACGGCAGCGCCGCTGCGATGAGAGAGAGAGGATGAGAGCTACGGGTTTGAGAACAGATGAAGTTTGTTGATTTTTTTTAATTTTGCCCTAACTAAAGAGTAAATGATTTTTTTTAATTTTGCCCTAACTAAAGAGTAAAGTTTTAAGCCTTAAGGCCCTTAACTAAAGACTAAAGGGTCAGTAAACTAGTAAAGGCCGGGTGGGGCTTACGGGTAGCATGATCGGGCGGGTATGGGAGGAATATTATGGCTTATGGCTTATGGGTATTGGGTAGTTAGTGGGCGGGTAAGCTGGGTACTGGGTACTATATATATGGGTATATATATATATATTATTTAATTAAATATTGTCGGGCGGGCGGGTATCCGTCCGACAAAAATTTCAAAAACCGTTATCCGTCCGTTATCCGGATATTTAAAATATCCGTATCCGTATCCGTCCGTATATATGTGAGCGGGCGGGCGGGCGGGTGAGCGGGTCGGCCGGATTGGTCGGGCGGGTCGGGTTTCGCGGGTTTTTGCCCACCCCTACTCACACTACCCAGAATCTCAACAGTAAACAGAATTTTCAACCACTCTCGCAGAATGTCCCTTGTTCGATTCTTTGCGAAACAAAGGCCGGGACAATCCATGAAACTGTTGCCAATGCCATTAATAGCAGCAATTTTACCACCACGACCACCACCCCCACCATCACCATTCCGATCCCCACCATCACCATTCCGACCACCGGCACTAGCAGGGCCTCTCCCTTCCAGGCTGGTCAGTGACTGAAATTCCTTTTCTTTGTTTTTCTTGATTGATTCTTTCTTTCTTAATTCTTTCTTTTTGTCTCGTTTTCTTTCAGTTCTTTGGCCGCCATGGGCACACGTGGACATGGGTTGAGATCAAATCTGCTATGAAAGAAAAAATGCAAAAGGCGGTAGGAATCCTTCTTCCAATCCTAAAGATTGCGGTGATAAGTTTTGTGCAAGCCTTCATGGCTGCCATGGCAGTGGAGATGCACACAAGATTGATGGTAAGCTTCTTGGTGATAAGGAATCGGCAGATAAGGAATCGGCAAAGAAAAGGAAAGAAGGGAAGGGGGATGATCACCTGAATACAGAAGTGAAAAAGAGGGTATCTGAGCTTAAGCCTTAGGACAAGTTTTTGGTTGAAAGTATAAATAATCATTTTTTCTAGATAGAGATTTGTTGTTTTTGTATAGAACCTATATTGGCTTGCCATATTTGGTTCTCTGTTTCTTCCCTTGACAGCACACTTAAACAAAGCACTATCAATTCTATATGCATGTCTTTTAAGCGATCTATTCCTTCCCTTGCCATATTTAAATTACTGCTAATTAGGATATTGTGTATTTTCTAAATAAAATTATATTTTCTCTCTTTATTGGGCCCAATCCAACCCATATGGATCGGATTGGATTAGAAATTTCTCAATAGTAAGGTTAGGTTGAAAAACACTCCAAACCATGCACATCTTAGTGGAGAATACATAAAAGAATTGAGATATCATTTTAAAAGAGAAAAGAAAGATATTAAGTATCTAGAGTTAAGAGAGAAAAAAAGCTACCCAACCACAAGTCCTCTCTCGTCAACAATAACAAGGAAACTGCATCTGGTACATCTGATCATACAGCAAATCTCTTTGTGGTGTGAATTCATTTACAATCCAATGAAATTGTTAGGAATATTGTTAGTTCTTCAACTTAAAAAAAAATAAAAATAAAAAAATAAAAAAAACTTTTAGAACATGGAATATTTGAGTGTCCAAGAAGCAAACCATTCATTCAATCAAGTAGAAGCATAAAAATAGATTTATGAGAGTTAAAAGAAAGTATCCAGCCCCTTTTAATAAAAGCAAAAAAAAAAAAAAAAAAAACTGCTGCTACAAAGTCACCAAAGCTTTTGAACTTTATCCATTACATGCCCGAGTTTCAATATAACTATCAGTCCAAGAAGCAAAGTATTCATTCAATCAAGGAGAAACATAAAAATAGATTTGTAAGAGTTAAATATGTGTGTTGATTGTTGTGTTTTCTCTCAAAAACTAGTTGTTAAGAGGTTCCAATTTGAACCCGAAAATTTATGTCATTACAGTTTCCAACTACGACAGTCAAAATTTTGGTGGCAAAGGCATGCAAGAACTCAATTGCAGGTCAGCGTACCAAAAAATTCACAATATTCAAGACATTCCAAGCTTAGCTTGTTGATGGAGTTGGATCCTCTCCATCCTTTCATCTATCCTTTGTTGCTTTATGATCAGGGAGTGAACCTGCATATTCTGTGGCAGAGACAAGAGCCTCAGTCCACTCTTTTCCCCCTTGCTCAATCGCTGCTCCGATTCACGCTGCCGCCTCAGGTTTGCATAATGTGATAAGCAGCAACAGCAACATCCCAATATCGTGGCCTTCCTGCCATCCCTAGTATTCTTGAAAACCAGAATGATCATGGCAATTAATTATCGTTCAATTGACACAAAGAAACCTGGACCAGTTACAAAATTAGCATGCTTTATTCATGAGGATCATTATTAATTATTACACAGCAGAGACTAGGAAACATCAAGTTCATGACTTGACACCCACGAAACAAAATCAAAAGGCAATGCAGACAGTGTAGGATCATAACTAGAAGAAATCATGTATTCCCCATTCTCAAGTTGATCCAAGTCAACAGAAGCTTCTACAAGACCAATGAACTTATTCAGGTGATCATCATCAGTCCAGAACTCGAGCGGATCCAAATACCTGTCCTTAATCAGTGAGGAAAATTGTCCATCATAATGTTCCATCCCAAAAGAAGTACACTTTTCTTTTGAGTGGTTTATTCTGTAAAAGTAATAAAACAGAGATAGACATATTCTGTAAAAGTAATCAAATATCAATGAATATATTAAATTGTGTCATAAATTCGATTAAACCTTAATCTCAAATTATTGGGGTTTAGCATGAAGGTTTTCTTCGGGTTTTCTCTCTCGTTTTGTAATACCGAGAATCCAATCCTTTAATCTTATATAATGCTAGATGATTAGAATCACACAACATCTAATTCATAAATATCACAGTTCATAAGAAATAGAGCAATGAATATATTAAATTGTGTGTCATAAATTTGATTAAACCTTAATCTCAAATTATTGGGGTTTAGCATGAGTTTTCTCTTTTTGTAACACCGAGAATCCAATCCTTTAATCTTGTATAATGCTAGATGATTAGAATCACACAACATCTAATTCATAAATATCACAGTTCATAAGAAATAGAGAAATACCAGAGCTTGTGTGAGTTTGAGAGAGCGTCGTGTGTGAGTTTGAGAGTTTAATCAGAATTCCATCAGAATTGGAAGGGTTTTAGGGTGGTGGGGTTTTAGGGGGGGTTTTAATGGGCTAGGGACTGCGCTAGGCTAAGACATATGGGCTAGGATAGGATATGGGCTAGGATATATTATTCCTCCCTTTAACCCGTTTTATTTCTCCATATTCAAACAAGTTTCAAATTGAGTCCATTTCATTCTAAATAGTTTTTTTTTTTTTTTTGAGGAAAAGATGAGAAGTTTTATTAATGGGCTAAATCAGCCTGTAAACAAGAAATAACATCACGTGGCATGCTTGACAACCACAGATAACTAGACTCAATAGAAATAGCTTTTTTGGCCAATACATGGGCCACAGAATTTGCAGAACGGCGAACATGCTCAAAAGTGAAACTTTGTAAAGAAAGAGTCTTGTTTTGAGTCTCGGCAACAAGATGTCCATAAGAAGAGTAGTTGCTTTCCGAAGATTGCAGCGCTGTGATGACTTGTGTTGAGTCTCCTTCAAAAGAAACTCGGTCCAGCTTGAGATCTAAGGCGAGTTGAACTGCTGCTTGGGCTGCCATCGCTTCAATCACCACTGGCACATGTGGAATCGGGAATTTTTGGGACAGAGCAGCCAAAGCATAGCCCCTATGGTCACGAACCACTACACCCACACCCGAGGTCAGTGAAGTCTGAAACATGGCCCATCAAAATTGACTTTCCAGGTTCCAACTTGTGGAGGAATCCAGCTGGTAGGAGCTGAGTGAGCTGGACTGCATGGAGATCTAGCATGAATGAGATAGATGATCCTGGATAATAATAGTAGCTCTAGTCACTATACTGTTAACACTATCCCATATGTTTTCAACTCGGCCCTTGTTTCGACGAAACCAAAGGAGCCAAGCCTGAACAACAAAAATCAATTGGAATTTCTCATCCATTGTGTTGGAGACCCGTACGAGTAAATCAGTGAAAGAGGTGAAGCTACTTCCCTGGAGAGATTGGAAACTGGTGTTTTTAGCCCATAAGTTCACTGCAACTTGGCATCCCTATAAGGCGTGAAGAGCATCTTCTTCTGATTGGGAGCATTCGGAGCAAAGAGGGTCATTCTAAAAAGTTAATCTACTCGATTTTAAAATATGTAGTTTCCCTTATAAAAAAACAAGAAGAGATGTAATAAGAAGTTATTATAAATCAAATCCCACGATATTATGTGGGTTTTGTTTTTTAAAATTAGAAAAAGTTTTTTCGTTGATCTTAATGGTATAAATTAAAAATATTTAATGGTATAAATAAAAATATTTACTGGTATAAAAAAATAAAAAAAAATGTTATAATAAGGTAGTAGTAGTACACAATGAAACGTATACATAAATTAAATCCTCGAGTAGTCGCACTCAGTTGCTGAATCATCATGTACTCACCAGTGGGTCTGTTACCCACTACATAGTCTACACCTACGTTGTTTATCTCTAGGCTTTCAACACGTGTCAACTCTATAAATGCCACCGCACCACTTGATCCTTTCCTTACTTCTTTCATTAAAAAAAAAAACATTGATATTTCCGCACCAAAACCTACTATTTCCACACTATTTCAAAATTTGTGCGATAAAAAAAAACAAATAACCCTCACAACTTTTATTTTTTCTCACTCTCTTTATTGCTCTGTTCTCTCTCCTCTCTTTTCTTTCTCAGAAACCTCTCTCCCCCTTTTCTGAAAAATGGGTCTCTCTCCTCTAGGTGTTTAAGCCAAGCTTTGTTCTCTGCGACGTGTCGTATCGGTGTCTGGATGGATTCCTTCTGGCCGAGTAGGTCAACTCGGAATGGCGAGCAGAGGAACCAACCGGTCTCGGCTTCGGTCTCTTGGACTTTCGAGAAGATGAGCTCGTCTTTGTAGCGAACATCAATGGCAGAGATTAGCTCTGTCGAAACAGGGATTGATGAATGAACGGTAAGGATGAGGAGAGCGGTGATCGAGGGCTGGAAATGAGTTGGAGAAAAAAGAGCGGTGGCCACCAGGGAACGAGGAAATGACGTGGTGAACGCGTGGGTGGTCGATGGAGGGCCACGTGGATGAGCAGATGTTCCGCCAGAGTTCTTCTTCGGTGGAAAGCGCATGTAAGTGAGACGAGGCGCAGGCGGTGGTGGCGAGTGTGGGTCCGTCGAGCCTTGTTAAGATGTGGGTTTGGATGATGTTGTGATGGACGTCTGAGATTGCTGTGCCACCGCCTTGATTGACGGCTATACAATCCACACTACACAGCGTCTTTTGATATATTTATTCATTCAATTCATTCGATTTTTTTTTTCTTTGCTGTGTTTTGATTTATGAGGGAGAGAGACCCATTTTTCAGAAAAGAGGAGAGAGAGAGGCTTCTGAGAAAGTAAGAGAGGAGACAGAACAGAGGAATAAAAAGAGTGAGAAAAAATAAAAGTTGTGAGGGTTATTTGGTCTTTTTGACTGCACAAATTTTGAAATAGTGTGGAAATAGTAGATTTTGGTGCGGAAATATCAATGTCCAAAAAAAAGCGCAACTTGTAACGTTGGGTCCCACTTTCTAACACATGACATGCATCTTGTCAGGACCACGTGGTTCACGCACTGGTCCTCGTCGATTTGGGCCACCTACTTCCTCGTTGACTTGCTTTGTAAGACCGTTGTCAAAGTAAAAAAATAAAAACTAAAAAATAGCCTAAGCATACCTAGCTTTTTCTTTTACTCGGTGACACATAATTTTTCATTTTTTTAGTTGGTAAGGATAACATATTGTTGTTTATGTTGTAACGAATCACAATTTATTATTTAAATAAATTGTGAAAAATTTGTGTCATTAATTAATACTACTCGTTTTTTATTGTGATTAAAAGATATGATAAGATAGACCTACAATAATTTGTTTATGAGTTTTTTAAAGTGTAGAATAGTAATTTAGTTTGAAAAGACAATATCGAGGTGTGTAGAAAAAGTGTGGGGTTGTTCTCAATAAGTTTGGTCTGAGATTCCAACTCAAACAAGATATTTCTCATGTACTATAGACGAATATATTCAATTTTGAGTACAGATAGTCTAGTTTATCAATTATCACTAGGTTTCCCATAACCTTTTCCTTCTTTGCTATTAATTTTTTCTCCAACTTGCTTTCTATTTTGTCCTAAATTATTGGGGTAGTCAATTTTTAGTATAGATAGTCTAGTTTAAAACTAGGTTTCCCATAACCTTTTCTTTATTCACTATTAAAATTCATCTCCAATCTCCAACTTTCTTTCTATTTTGGCCCAAATTTTTTGTATAGTAATTGGATCCCACGTTTGGGTATTGACGGACCATGGCAAAGTTAGCAAACAATGCTAAACATTCTTGATTTGTGTCCAACTCACTAGTTGTAAAGCTTATCAAATTTAATAATAGGAAATTTAGTTACATTTTTTTCAATTAAATTCAATGATGTGATTTTATTGACTAATAAACTATATGATTCACTTTAATTGTCCTGAAAAAGAATAACATTATTCTTATTGTACTACTCAATGCAACTACTTTATTGAATTTAATTGAGAAACATAGGATATATCACTTAAGGAAGTGTATATGAATTTTACTCATAACTAAATTATAATTGGAGTGACATTACACTCACATAGACGCATCACTAACACTATTTTTATTCCACATCAATTATAACAAATGACATGAACAATTATAACAAACACTATGAAAAATGTTCTAAAGTCCCTAATCCTTTCACCCAAATAAAATATATAAAAAGATATCTCATTTCATGATATTTTCCCTAGATTTTTATTTCTAAATATGAGTAGAACTCCATTGAGTTAAAAATAAGAGCTTTTAAATTTCATACTATTAGTACTTTAATTGATATTATTATGAAATAGAATTTGTATATAATTTCTGTGCTTACGAATATATATATATATATTTGAAATGCTAATCATTTTGGATCATATTAGTCATATATGTGTCAACCAAATATAATATGTTTATTAAACGATTATTAAATATTACGAGGATTGTGTTATGCCAACTCCTTTAATAAATAAATCATTTTAAGATTAAAAAGTTTTGATACGATTATTGAATATATCGAGATAAGATTGATCCATGTAATAAAATATCTATACTTTAGTACGATACCAACACAACTTGCCCAACACAAATGATCACCCGTGACGATCTCCCATTGTGAGTCCTGTATCATGGGTTCGATTGGGTACCTCTTCCCTTTCCAAAAAGACCAAAAACCCAATAAAGAAAAAGAAAAATCAATAAAAACTAAAAACTAAAAAAGTCTCCCAACTCCCAAGTCCTCTAGTGAGTAATGACGTATTAAATAAATAAAATTAATTATGGAAAGAGAATCTAGGAGACAGCTAAGTGAGTTAAGAAGAGCAACCAAACCCCAATGCCCACGTGTTTAATCCCCACAATGCCAAACCTAGCAGCGACGCGTGGCCAATTGATATTATACCTTGCCTTTTCTCTTTCCCATGACACGTGTTCCTCAGTTTCCCACAAACAGTAAGAGACGCCAAAAAAAACACATCGCTCCTTCTCTGGTTAGTACCTACTTGATTCTGGGAAACCAAACAAAAATAAATAAATACTACTCCTCTACTTCTAGTTCTACTCCCATATATATACATATATATGGAAATGGTATTGGATACACTTTAAATTGTTATTTTCACATTAATATAGAAAAATGTGTCTTTAAAAGATCAAATTATCCTTATACTCAACAAATGTTTAATTTTTAATTACTTGCATTAAGGGTTTTTTGGTCTTTTCAATTTATTTTAGTGTGATATTATCACACTTGAGTGTAGAAATATCACTCTTTTATATATATACTAGTTGCAAACATGTGTGATGCACAGAAAATGAATTAAAATTAAATTTAAAAAATTATTGGTCTAAATATGATTTTTATTGTCTTTTATATTTTATCTAAATATGAAAATTGATAATTATTAAAAGACATTTATTATTATTGTGTTTATATATAAAATATATTATAGTATTAGGCATTTATTATGATTGTGTTTATATATATGGAATAATATATTATTTCTATTAAAGAAAATATAATATGTCAAGATTCTAATGAGATGTTTAATTATAGAATAAAATTTAAATTCAATTAAAATATATATATATATATATATATATATATATATATATATATATATATATTAAAATAATGAGGTGTAAAATTGTGAGAACTCAAAAGCTTATGTGGCGCAATATTATGAGGTCAACCAAAAGTAAAAAAGTTTCGGTTTTACATTATAGTATAGATATAAAATGAAAACAAATTTGTGTAAGTAAGACCATGTGTCTCCGTTGTGCCCTCTTGTGATTGCCACTTGGCTTACTGAGGTTTTTTTTTTTTTTTTTTTTTTTTTTTTTTTTTTTTTTTTTTTTTTATGGGAGTCAAAATGTTAAGGGCCTTTTGGGAACATAATAAGTACAATCTTTTGTTTTGTATTTTTATTTTTTTTTCTTCCACAATCCTTAAGTGAACAGTTAAGCTCTGGGTTAGTAATAAATTGTTTTTTTCTTTTAAAATTTGAAGAAATTTTGAAACAATTGATGTGAATGCTCTAAGTAGTTTTTAATTCCTGCTTTTGTTTTCTTTTTTAAGTAGCTAAAGCTATATAATTTTATTTTTTTAATGATCATTGAAGTAGTTTACTGTGATTGATTTACAATAAAAATAATAGATCAATGTGAAAATAATTTTCTATAATCACAAAAAAGAATTAGACAATACTACTAAGTTATCAAATTCTCAATTACTCAGATTACGATTTATCACCTTAATAAGATCCAAAAAAATGAACAAATTTGTACTTAATTTGCACTCCATATTATCTCTTTGTTCTTAGTTATTCATAATATTGGACCAAAGTTGTTTCACTTGAAAAAAAATTTATAAATAGCAAAATCTTGGAAATAAAAGAGAAAGTAAATTTGATTTAAACTAAAACTATCTAACATATTACATGACGATTAAGTGATCATCTAAATGCATTTTTAAATATTTTAATACAAAATTGCTTTTAACTACTAAGTAACTAGTCGCAAACCTGTGCGATGCACAAGAAAATTATTGAAAATAAAATCTAAATTAATTTTGATTCCTTTTACTTTTTTGTTGATTTTTTTTTTTTTTTTTTTTTTTTTTTAGTTCAAAATGTTATAGGCAAGATCGACAAAAAGACTTTATGAATCGGATTTAGGATAGATCCTACTTTTTTGTTTAAAAAAATAACTAAGAAAGTATTTACCATAGGATAATTAAAATTTAATATAATGTAATTTTTCTTTTGGCATAAGTTGAATATAGTCCAATTTTTATAAAACATGATTCATGTTTATATTTACCATATGGATCATGTTTCCATCCAAAAATAAAATAAATGATACTTAAAATAAGAAGAAGGACAAATAAATACATGGGCACATGATTATATGATCAAACCTAAATAATTTTCATAACTCATTTCAAGCTCACATGGTTTCATTATAACAAATCCATCCATCTTTCTCCATTGCCAGCAACAAAATTAAATGAAATACATAAGAAAAAAAAAAACTCTAAAAATCTTGATGAAAATTGATAATTATGATTATTATTAAAAGATATTTATATTGTGTTTATATATGGAATATATTGTTAGTATTAGACATTAATTATGATTGTGTTTTATATATGGAATAATATATTCTTATATTAAAGAAAATATGATGTGTCAAAATTCTAATGGAATGTTTAATAATAGAATAAAATTTAAATTCAATTAGAAAATATATATTAAAATAATGAGGTGTAAAATTGTGAGATTTCAAAAGCTTATATGGCGCAACATAATAAGGTCAACCAAAAATAAAAAAGTTTCAGTTTTACATTATAGTATACATTTGGTCGAGAGTTTTATAGCTTAACTAAACAGTATTTTTTAGTATTTATTTTTTTTTAAAAAGACATCTAGGATTCAATATAAACTATCCTAATGGACACATACATGATTCCTAAAAAAAATTAATAAATAACATGATAGATATGTAGATGTAAATAATGAAAGTAAATTATGATGCAATGAATAAAATAAAATATTAATTTTGTCTCAAATAAGAGAATAAGACGTGTTGATCTGCAGGTCTCTCATGTTCGCCACTTGTCTCCCTTCAGTTCAGCTAATTTTCATGTCAAAACGTGAAGGGCATTCTAGGAATACACCTCACAAAACCCAAACATTCCGCTCTTGTCCATGGTGGATAACAGGCCCATGGTTGCCTGAAGTGCCCAGCTCAATTGAACAAAACACCCATTTTTTCCAGAAAGGAGAACAATTTTTCATCTTTCTATGTTCTCTTCCAAAGTGACCAATTGTTATTATGCTCGTCTTACACGACTGAGAATCTAATTAAGGCGTTAATAAAAGATATAGGAACATAATTTAATCCAAAGGCTTAAATTTTTGGTTTTGAGCTCAATTATGTTATATTAAATTATTAATCCCTACACATTCTTTATTTTGGCTCCATATAGAACTTCCATTTATACTTTATACATATATATCCAACATGTTTGACTATATAAGTCTATAACCGTATTGGTTTCAACATTTATAGTCCAATGAAATTGTTCCGATGTTACTCATCCTTGCATAGTACAACGGGATAACTTAGAGCATTCTTATCAGCCTCCATATTTTTTTTGCCAATTTGGTTCTAAAAAACCCACTTTTGCTAGTTTAGCTAAAGCACCACTGTATCAGACTCCCTATTCTAACTTTACTATTCTATTTTTTAATATATTCTTATTATTTTATTTATTTTTTCACAACTTTCAAAATACCAACTTTTCTCATTTTTTTTCTATCCTCCTTCTATACACCTGTAGCATATTCCCCCTCTTTTCTTTTTTTCTTTTTTCTTTTTTCCTTTCCTTTTTTCTCCTCCACCCACGTATACTTCTCCTCTTTTTCTTTTTTCTTTTTTTTTTCTCCTTTTTTTCCCCATCACCCACGTACCCCCTCCCACTTTTTCTACTCCTTCTTTCTTTCTCTTTCTTCTTTCTTTCTTTCTTTCTCCAGCGTCTCCCCCTCATTTTTTTTCTTCTTTCTTTCTCAGCGTCTCCCCCTTCAGCGTCTCCCCCTTCATTTTTTTTCTTCTTTCTTTCTCAGCGTCTCCCCCTTTATTTTCTTTCTTTCTTTCTTTCTTTCTTAGCAGTGCTTGATTTTATTTTTTTTTTGGTTTTGAGCCTCCATTGTTTTGAGCCTCCATTTTTCGTTTTGAGCCTCCATCTTTGCTGTTACTGCTACTTCACATGTATTTTTCTTTCTCATTTTTTTTTCTTTTTTCTTTTACTGCTCATCATTTTTTTTTTTTTTTTCTATTTGGGGTATTGAAGATTTAGATCTGTGTTGTTGTTGTTGTTGTTTCCGTTGTTGTGGTTTCCGTTATTTTATTGGCGCGGTAGACAGCTTGCAAGAGAGAGAAATAAATCTTTTTTATTCCCCGAAGGATGAACAGTAACTCCTTAAGTTGGACGAGCTACTGTTCATCAACTACGGGTTTTCAATAGTTTGGGGAGGCTGATGGTGCATGGTTTTGCTGCCTCCTCCCTATTTTTTGTTGTTTTCGCCCAAATACTTAGTCTGATAAGAATGCTCTTAGAACCACTCTTTTTTACATCATTTTCATTACAATGGAGTATCATACACACAAAAAAAGGGGGCACGTAAGTCTTGCCATTGCAGTCAAATGTACCAACCTTCGTTGCTTTGCGCCGATGTTTGAAATCTCATTCGTCTTTTCTATAGAATTCCCTGTAATATACATGCAGAGAGAGAGAAAAGGTGTTTTGTCTTTCAGAGCTACTGACAGGCAACACTAGTGACTTGCTTCATCTAGTGCTTCGTTTCTATTATGATGGTCTATCACCATCACAAAACAAATGCATGCATCAGACAAACATTGTGAGACACACATAATACCATGTTCGTTTCCCATTGGAAGAATTGTCTTAAATTGTATGATAGCATTTTCTTAAGGATGATACATTTGTGGGGCTTTGGCAAATTCCCCTTCCCCAATTAAAAGGAGACTACCTTTACAATAATAGGGTGATTGATTAAGAAGCACAGATACTCCAAAATCTTTGGTGTGAAAGTATCGGACATGGATACTTCGTTACGCCAAAAATACTCCTGAATATTTCTCCTCAATGTGTCGATAAGAAAAGATATCATATTGTATATTAAAAAAAAAAAAGATTTTAGATATGATTTTAAATATTTTGATCATATTATTTATTTTGAAAACTTAAAATAAACACAAAATATATCTAAAAATAAAATAAAAAAATACCAAAAAATATTAGCTAATTAATTATTGTACCCCCACTTTGTCTTATCCTATTTATTTATTTTTCCTTTTTTAAGAAGTATTGTGTCATCGTGTCCGTGTAAATACTTCTTAGGTGATGATTGATAGTTCAATGTTTCATCAAAATCGATTTTGCCATTACCACATTTTATTGGCTGCAAAATTGCTCAACCTATATATCACAAGCCGCCTCATGCATTCACTTCATAGCAAAACATGAACTCTTAAACACGAAAATGCTAGATTATACCTTCTTCCTCTAATTAATCTTTCTCTGATCTTTTCTCACACAATGTCTTTCTTTGCTCTACTTTGATAGGGAACAAGTTCGTAACTCTGCATACCCTTGTGTTGCCTTGATTCTAAAACATGTGGAAAGATAAAATAGTACTGGACTACTGGTACATCTTGAAGTTGGGCTAGGAAATTCTACAACTTGAACAACCATCCAGAAAGACTTATCTGTATGTCCTTTTTTACCTATTAAATAGTACAAGAAGACAATTTTTGGATACCCAAAAATGAATAATGCCATAAACCTTACAATCATAGCTTTGTAGCTTGTCTGTTTATAACTTACTACAAAAAGAAACATTGGGCCAAGTAAAGGTTAGTTGAACAGGAATCTTGTAGCCCTTCTCCCTATGCTAAAAAACTTGTACTGTGGAGCTGCTCATTGTAAAATAAACAAATTTGTGTCAAGACTTGTATAACAAAGAGCATTGCCAGCGTAACCAATGCCATGGTTCAACATTTTCCTCTTCAGAACTCACTGTGTAGATGTGGAGTTTCCACCAGCAACCCAATACTGCTTCACAGCAATCAATATCTTCTCCGGAACAAGGGGACCATCCTCATGGTCCACCATTTTAGTATCCCATCTCATCCCTCTGACTATCTTCCTCACCTTGATTAGCACATCAACTTCATCGCGGAATATGACTGCACCTTCGGGTCGCAAAATCCTGTCCATCTCCAGGAGAATATCCTCCGCATTGCATCTGCATAGCGCAGGGAACAAAATATTATGCACCTAAAAAAAACTGAATCTGAAGCAAAAATAGTTGATTCTAATGATGGTAAGTACGACTCATTGTCTCATATAAAAGGTTAAACTCATCTATGGAATTTGTAAGGTGCCTAAAACTGTCAGGATAATTATGTGTCATCATAAATGGATTCTTTTAATGGTTTCTATCAAAGATTAGCCTTAGATGTAAATATTCAGCCATAATGCATTTACAGAGAGCCACTACAGCCCCGAATTGGAAGTACTCTACATAGGGTTTACTTAGCACAAAGCTGCTAGGGAGTTACTCCGCTTTTTCTCAACTAAGAGACTTTTAAAAACTGGGAAAGCTTTAAGTAGGGCTGTTCTAAGCACAAAGCTGTGAGGGAGCAAATGAGCTTCATCTTACTAAAAGACTTGAATAAGAATTCGCCAATTGAACATCCAAGGTCAGGCAACAAAATTTTCTTTGATAAGTATCCAAGCTGTAAATGTTCAACAAGCCCAAATTGATTATATATAGGCTCATGAAATTGTCTAGGCATGGCTTGTGCAGTTAGAGCGGCATAACTCCACTAGAGATGTCTTGCCTAAAGGCACTACATAAAAATAACTAGACAAGCTACATAAAGGCACTAGACTAATGAGTTGTGATGAACAATTGAATAAACCCAAAGATATATTCGTATGGCTGATATTTATAGATTAAGATAAGAGCATCAAATTTCAACATGCTCTGTTCTTTGGGTGGGTTTTTTTTTTTTTTGGGAGGCTGCAAAAGAGGAAAGAGGGGTGGTGCTGGTGGAAGGTATAGGCAAATCAAAAAGGCCAACCAAGTTCAAGATGTCATTAAGCTCAGTCCAACATCAACCAAACTAGGCTTGAATTGTCCCACTTATGGCTCAGTAACACAACCAAAGCCAAAATATCTTATGTCACATGAAGGAAAATATAATTTTTTACCCATGACCTGATCTGGAGAATAAGAATAAGCTTCTCTGTACCAACTATTAATGAGTACATGTATAACATCCTTCTTATATGATGAAGGCTAGAGTTACACACTTAAGAGCACAAAAAACCTGATTTCAAGGATTTAGATGCACAAATATTTGAAGAAGTACATACTTTTCCTTGTACAAACTGAAAACACCATGGGCATGAATGAGGTCATATGTCCTTGCGTATGTGGAGAAACCTTCACACCTGAGCCAGAAAAGATGATTAAAAGTAGTAAGCCAACTCTGCAACATTAAGCATATTGTAGTTACTTAAAACCTACAAAAGATGAGCCACTATAAACATGCTAAACATTTTCTATTGAGTATTGAAAGCTATTTACTTAGAGCAAAGGCATAGATATTTGAATGAGAAGTAAATGTCTATCTATTTGAATGAGAAGTAAAGGTCTTTTCCAACAGTTTCAACTTGTATATAATAGTACTTTACTAATTATCGCGGAAAACTATTATTATTATTTTTTTTATATGATAGAAATTCTAATCTTATTTCAATTTTCGTAGCTTTACATTGGGATTCGCTCGCTCCGACTCTTGGTCAATCGGTAAACACTTTCTCTACCTTCGATTTCTCTCTACAGTCACTGCTTCTTTCTTCTTACTCATTCACTATTGTGTAGGGATGGTTAAGGCTTGTTTATTTGGAAGTTTATTTTCAGTCATGACTGGCTTTAGGTCCTTCTTTCACCGTAGGGAGATGGAAAAACTGGAAGGATACGAGATGAAATTAGCTGAAGAGATTAAAAATCTCAATGCTGAATTGGGCGAAGAATGAATCTAAAATCTAAAACATGTGTTTGTTTACTGTTTTTTTAATATTAAAGATTTTGAAAGATCAATGTTCGGGGAGATTTTCGTTTAGTTTAAGAAAATTGAACTGATTTGTATGTATCAGATTCTTCTTTGCTCCTCTGATTATTATTTTTGTTGTTGTCTCTTAATTGCTTATTTGATCTATATAATCACACAGACTAGTGAAAAAAACAGTGTTTGATTACTGTTTTTTTTTTTTTTAATTATTAAAGATTTTGAAAGATCAATGTTCGTGGAGATTTTCGTTTAGTTTAAGAAAATTAAACTGATTTGTATTTTTCAGATTCTTGTTTGCTTCTCTGATTATTATTTTTATTGTTGTCTCTTAATCGCTTATTTGATCTATATAATCACACAGACCAGCGAAAAAAATATGTGTATTTTATTTGATTTTTTTAATTATTAAAGATTTTGAAAGATCAATGTTCGTGGAGATTTTCGTTTAGTTTAAGAAAATATCATCCAAGATTTTATTTCAGTTTTTTTATTGTAAAATAGTTAAATAATGATGAGGTTGTTCACTTCACTTAAACTACTATATGAACCATAACAAATGTTTGGATCATTGATTGATATTGACATGCTAAGATATTAAAAAGGGATGCGGAAAATAACTAAAATGCTGTATTATTACTGTATTAATCTAAACAACTGATTCACGCATTGGAACTTTGGAAGTAGTAGTAGCTAAAAACCAAATAGGAAAGGTCCAAAGTGACCTTTGGCCTAATTTACTAGTTCTTTCAGGATCAAGAAATTGTAAAACATGATTTTATTGCAAACGAATCAGATTGATTCACTTGTTATAGCTGCTACCAACTCATCCCACTCATGGTGACCCTAGTGTCTCTCTTCCAATGGCAAGGGAGGTGGGCTTGGACAGCAAGTCTTAACCCACCTGGCTTAGACAAGCCCCCATAAACTTTAAATAACTTTCCTTGGTCCAGTTAGACATATCAACAATGATAAGATATCCTCTGTTCAGCTTTAGGAGTAGATTGTAGAGTATCTATTAGCACTTACAATTTCTTTTTTTTTCTTTTTTTTGTTTTGCTAAAAATTAGCACTTACAATTTCATTAACACAAGAAGTAAATAATTACATTCCACAAGGCAGCTAAATATGAAATTCTAATATTCTTATGGGAATGTCATCGGTGATCGTGGTGGGGTAAAAAAAAAAAAAAAAAAACTCTTATCATTTGAGATAAAAAAATAACAAGAGTGTTCACCTGTCACATTAAACTCCAACTTCATTAAGGTGTGGATTTGTCTCCAACAACAACCAAACCTTAATCCCAAACAATCATCAAACAAATTCAACCTTTCAAATAACAGACTCCTCAAACAATGACAACAACAATGTATCACTAATTCGGGTCATTCACATGAATTTTTCTCCGTCATTCTATCTTATCCACAATCATTCCCTCAAAAAAATTTGGGTCGGCTATGAATCCTCAAAATACTAGTCTAGTTAAGGTCAGCCACATGTATTCAAAGAACGTAAAGTAAATAACCAAGAAATGAAAAGCAAAACAAAACAAAAGAAAATCACATCCACATACCACTATGCAAAATACAAAGCATAATATAAAAATGAAGCACATTATTGATATATACCTAATGTGCCTCTGCCTGATAAGCACTCTGGCGTGATGAATGGACTTAGCCATGCCAGACTTGAATACAAGTGTCTACAAGCGTCGCTCTAGAAAGTTCTCGACAATGAGTGCCAACACGTAATCGAGCTTGTTCTGGCTCTCATCGAGTAATCCATACCTGTTCATCCTTCTCAGAAGTGCTTCACCTTCGAAAATCCGACGTGAGTTCTTCTCGTCCAATGTCAAAAGCATTCTCGCATTGTTACGAATACGACTCAACGCATATTGCACTCTCCACAGCTCTCTCTTACACCTCAGCCCGTACTCTCCCACGAGCTTCAACTCCGCGTCCAGACGCTCCTTCTCGTATGGACGCCTCGGCTTCTTGAAGGTTTTCCCATCTATAAATACGCAGAAAATTACTCAGATTTTGAATGCAAGATCAAAACAATCGTATATGGACAAAGGTGAATAGGGAGAGAGAGTTGAGAGTTGAGACTTACAGTTTCGGTAAAAGGAGACGTGCGCCATGGTGGGCTACGCGCCTGTAGAGGTGATGCAAATGGCGAGGAGTGGCGGTGTGGGTGAAGAGGAAGAAGGTTTTCGTTATAAGATGCTTTATATATTCTTGTTTCAAACCTAGCCCTGAGTGTTTCCATTAATGGGCCTAAAACTTGTTGTTTTTATCATTTATGGTGTGTGGTAAAGCCCATATTGGTTTGGTGGAATTTTTTTTTTTAATGGTTAGGTGGACTTTTTGTTTATTATCTTTGGTTGGGGTTAATGTTTATGCTGTAACTTATGAGAGACATTATGTTAGTTAGAGCATTCTTAACGGGTGTGCTAAAAACTCAAATTAACTCAAAATATAGCTTTTAAGCCCAAAAACTGCTCCCAAAAGATGAGCTTCACGTGAGGCAAAATGAGTTTTTGCTACAGTTGCAAAGCCATTTATGCCTCACCCTGTTCATTTGCCATTTCAATTTTTTATTATTTTGTTTTCTAAAACCTCACTTCCTCTCTCTTCCATTTTTCTTTCTTCTATTCTGCTCCGTGGCTGTCAAAGCCATGCCAACTATTTTGTTTTCTGAAACATTCAGCTAGTGAAAGAAAAAAAAAAGAATTTGAAATCGAAGCCATATAACACTAATCAGGTATATGAAAAATCAAAACCAAACAACATTATCTGGAAAAAATAAAAAAAATAAAAAAACCGATTGGAGAGTGATATTACCTGGATGAAGAGAGCAGAACAAGTGTGTTTGGGAGAAAGTAAAAGTGAGGGGGGATGTATGTCTGGTGGAGTGAAGTGTACTTGGGTGGTGGGGAAAAAAGGAAACGTGGGGTGGGGAAAAAAAAAGAAAAAAAAAAAAGAAAAAAAAAGGGGGGAGAGGATATACAACGAAACAGGAGAGAGGAAAATGAGAAAAGAAGGTATTTTGAGAGTTGTGAAAAAAAAATAAATTTTAGAGAAAATAATAAAAAATAATAAAGAATGAATATTTAAATGAAATAGAGTTGAGAATAGAGAATCGGATGTGAGTGTTTTGAAAAGTGGTAAGCTAAAATAAAAAAAGTAGGGTCTTAAGCCAATTTTTAGCTTAAATTTGAAGCATTCCATTGTGAATGCTCTTATATTTGTTGGTGATGCTACTTGAGAGTTTAGTGAAACTAGGGTGAGGAAGAGTCTACGACACCATTTGGGCCTTTTAAGTTTTAAACATTATGGTTGTACACAAATAGGATTTCGATACTTGATTGAAATTGGGTTAGTCAATTTTAGTTTTCACAAGGTCATTTTCGTAAAATCACTTCAAGAAAAAGAATCCGAAACGAAGCCCTTTTTTTTTTTTTTTTTTTGAAATATGATAGAAATTCTAATCTAAACTCACACACACGTATATTTTAAAGATCCCGGGGATCGAACCCATCCTCATAGAAGGGGGCTTTTTGGGGAGGGGATTACCATTGGGCCGAATACCCAAGTGGTATCCGAAACGAAGCCCTAGTTTTGAGCTCGTGACTCCCCTCTCGTCTATAAGCAGGGGCGGAGCCAGGAATTATTTTATGGGGAGGCTAAAAGAGAGCACAAAAGAGTAGTGATTTTTTCTGCTCAAAACTGATCCGGCTGAAGCTATTTTTAAGGGGGCAAGACTAAGCTTTCCAAAGGAGAAAAGTGGAGAAATTGAAGAGTAGAGAAAGAGCGTTGAGGCCTGAGGGAATTGAGGTAGAGAGAGAAAAAAAAATCTTGTACAATTGATTGAATTGAAGAGTAGCAGCCGGTTGAATTGCTGGAAAAAAAAGTTTTATTTTGTATTTTAATGTGCTTATGACGTTGAGGCTTGAGAGTTGAGGGAGTTGAGGACTTGAGGTGTATGTGTGTGGTGTGTTTAGAGAAAGAGAAAAAAAAAATCTTTTGCAATGGAACTTGTGTAGCAGCAGTACGTGTGTGGTGTGTTTAGAGAAAGAGAAAAAAAAAATTTTACAATGGAACTTGTGCAGCAGCAGTACGTGTGTGGTGTGTTTAGAGAAAGAGAAAAAAAAATCTTTTGCAATGGAACTTGTTCTGCAGCATTTTTTATTGAGTATTTTAATGACCACTTATATATACGTGGCTTTTAAAATTTTGGAGCCTTCTTAATTTTGGGGGCTCAAGCTATTACTTAAATGGCTTTATGCTTGGGCCATACCTGTTTAATGACTAATCTTTTTATGTTATTTAAAAAAAAAGTTATTGTCCATTAGTTAAAATCATTGAGTAAAAGAGACAACTCAAAAGGAGAGGCTAAACTTTAATTGTCATATAGACTATTAAAGGAAAATTAAAATTTTGGGGGGGCTTTAGCCCCCCCAAAGGGCCGGTTCCGAGAATTGGGTTGCCCAAGCCCGTCCCAATTTTGATTGCCCATTTATTATTAAATATTAAAAAAATAACATAAAGTCCAAAATTTTTTTTTTATGCAAAATTAATGTTACATTGTCTTTTTACCTTAGCTTAAATTACATTAAAAAAAAAAACGTAACCTCGATTATGGTGCTTTATAATTACTACAATCCAACTCGAAGAAAATTATTTCTCCTTGCATTTTTTGAAGCAAATTCTTCAATTAAGTTATCGAAATTTAGCTTATCCAGATACTCATTCTCAATTAGGATCATAGCCAATCCATTTATATGCCTAGTAGTTTTTTAATTAAAATTTTCATTAGTGTTAATAAATAATAACACATTAACACTATTACACTACCATTAAAAAAATACAAATAAAACAAAGCATAACATTACACTATAATCACTATTCAGTCAATGCACATAGGCCCACAACATATACACAAAGCTTTGGTGCCATGTATTGTGATAAGTTTGCCTTGAAAGTGATTGTAAATCATGTATTGATGGGCTGCTAGACTCAAATATTGATGTACCTTGGCAGATTGTAAATTTAGTAAAAGAAATCAAAGCTTTGGTGCAATGTATTCCTGCTGCTTCTGTTAATTGGGCGCCTAGAAGAGCAAATATGGCTGCCCACACTCTTGCCCGTTGGTTCTTGGAGAATAGATTGTATGGTTTTTTTGATGCCTTCTCTGTTTCTCCTTCTCCTTCTGTTATGTCCATCATATTGAAAGAAGGCATTTTTGATTATTAGTATGTTGTATTTGCTCTGTTTTTTTTAATAAAAATTTTACTTTCAGCAAAAAAAAAACAACAAACACAACACAAAACAGAGAGTAACACAATTACAAAAGCACATAAGCAATACACTACACAACCATCAAAGTGAAGTCTCAAATAAATACAAAATAAACCCATTTGGTCATTTACTTAACTCACTTAGTCAGTACAGTACTCTGTACAAAGTCACAAAAATTCAATGTATTCGGTCAAAAGGCTAACATTCATTTCTGATTTCTCACTAAAGCATTAAAGTAGCACGATTAGCAAAAAAAAAATTAAAGCAGCACAGGACAAACTTTTATTTCTCAAGATTCAAAAATCAAATATCATCAATTCATCAATTGAGAGAGAGAGAGAGAGAGAGAGAGAGAGATAGAGAGACCAACTGCGCGGCTTTCGTCGGTGCTCCGTGCTTCAGGCCTCCGGCCTCCGTGAATCGTGATCCATGCGCCCGTGCGCTGCGTGCTGTGGAGGCGTGGATCTGTGGAGCTGTGGAGGCGTGGACCCGTGGTTCTGGTGATGGTGAGTGGGGACTTTTGGCGGCAGATCCGGCGAAGGATCAACTTGTGCAAGGTTTATTTTTGGATTGGGAATGTAGGATTAGGGATTAGGGGTTTTTTTCTTTTCTTTTTTGGCAGTAAGCAGTAGCTTATGTTTTTATTTTTTGAGAAAAAGCTTGTGTTTTTTTTGTGAGAAATTAGGGATTTATTTGTAATTTTTTGTTAGGTTTAATTCTTTGATCTGTTGGTCTGTAAGTCTGTTATTTGATCCGATGCCTTTGATCTGTTGGTCTGTTGCCTTTGATTTGTTGAATGTTGTGTTGCCCTCTCAATTTTTATTTTTATTATTTATACTAGTTGAAAAAAAAATTAGTAAAAAAAAAAATTTATGTACACTACTGTTTTTTTTTTTTTTTTTTCATGCCTTTGATCTGTTGGTTGTTGTGTTGCCTTCTCAATTTTTTTTTTTATTTTTATTATGTATACTAGTTAAAAAAAATTATGTACACTAATTTTTTTTTTTTTTCATGTATACTAATTTTTTTTTGTTTTTGGTTGCCCTTGGGAGAGGGGTTGCCCAACCCCGGGGCTTGCTGGGCTTACCCCAGAACCGACCCTGCCCCCAAGCACCAACGTAGCTCCGCCCCTGTCTATAAGTACTACGCAAAGCCTTCACAACCCCAGACTCCTTTACTATCGTATAGCTCTCTCTAGCTATTCTTTTCATTGCGGCTAGGGTTTCAGCAAAAGCTCTCGTTCAAGGTAACCGATCTATCTATGCTCTTATGTTATCATGTTTCCGTTGAATACTGAGCTGATTTTGTTGTGTTTTTTTTTATTTATTGCTAAACTGATTTGTATGTATCAGATTCTTGTTTGCTTCTGTGATTATTATTTTTGTTGTGTCTCTTAATCGTTTATTTGATCTATATAATCACACAGACCAGCGAAAAAAACATGTGTATTTTATTTTTTTTTTTTTTTAAAGATTTTGAAAGATCAATGTTCGTGGAGATTTTCGTTTAGTTTAAGAAAATTAAAACGGATCGTTATGTTCTGTTTGTATGTTTGTTTTGTCTGAGGAAGTCTCGTAGTAGCTTTGTGTGTGAGTGTTTTTTTTTTGTTTTTATAATGATGAACCTATTTTTAAAGATTTAATTATTTGAGTCACTGGCTTAACCATATATGCAAGATCTAAATTGGTTTTTTCTCTTTCTACATGACAAGGTTTTTATGCTGGTAATATTTGAGGTCAAAAGTTGTTTGATATGTTTTTATTGACCGGGTTTGTTTGACTAATAATAGTGGTTCAAGCAGATCTTTAATAGGTTGTTTGGTTTAGGATTGTTCGATTTTGATGAAATGTAAAATTGTCTTTTGTCTAAAAATCTGTTGATTAATTAGCTGTCAAATAGAGATATGTTGATTATCTATCTGTCACTGAATGTGTTCTACGAAGCATAAATTTTTCCTATTTAACAATGGAATTTGTTCTCAATTTATATGTTGCTACAAAGTGTATTAGTATTGTGTAGTTAACTTATTGTTGTCATTAGTGGTAATGCAATTTCATCTATTTGTTATATGTACTGATTTGGCTCCCTCAATGTATCATGGTAGTACCATCTTATAGAGAACTGGAATTCTTACTGCTAAAAGCTAAAAGAAAGTGTATCAGTGTATGTATTCCCTTCAGTAACCGCAGTTACTTCTGTTGAATAGGAATTTTTTTAATTATTGATATGTGTTAATTATTCTGATTCTCTCATTGGACTTTGCCTTGTATTTAGATTCTAAAAATTGATTGCCTTCAATGTGATTGTGAATATGTGATGCCTGCACTTATTGTGTCATTTTCTGACCTCACAAAAACATTGTAATGTGAGTTTTTTTTTTTTTTAATCATTTTAAGTTCCCATGTTAATTCTATGTTTCCCCCCTAAGAGCACATGCATAGTAGAAGAGGTGGTCCTCATGAAAGTTGAAACCTTACTCTTGTATCAGTCAGAATAACAAGATGATGAAATGTTATCAATGGGCCATTGAATTCACTGGAATGTGGTTGAATATTTGACTCTTTGTTTAAATGGTGTAGGAGTTTGAACTTTTAGGATTTTTAAAATTGAACTTTCTCTAATTTTCAACAGTTTCAACTTGTATATAATAGTACTTTACTAATTATCGTGGAAAACTATTTTTTTTTTGTTTTTTATATGATAGAAATTCTAATCTTATTTCAATTTTTGTAGCTTTACATTGGGATCCGCTTGCTCCGACTCCTGGTCAATCGGTAAGCACTTTCTTTACCTTTGATTTCTCTCTGCAGTCACTGCCTCTTTCTTCTTACTCATTCACTATTGTGTAGGGATGGGTAAGGTTCGTTTATTTGGAAGTTTATTTTTAGTCTTGGACAACTTTAGGGCCTTCTTCTTTAATCGTAAGGAGATCGCAGAACTGAAAGCATACGAGATGAAATTAATTGAAGAGCTTAAAAATATCAAAGCTGAACTGGGCGAAGAATAGTCAGTTTGATGATTTATGTAGACAACAATGAATCTAAAATCTAAAACATGTGTATGTTTACTGTTTTTTTAATATTAAAGATTTTGAAAGATCAATGTTTGTATGTATCAGATTCTTCTTTGCTCCTCTGATTATTATTTTTGTTGTTGTCTCTTAATTGCTTATTTGATTATATTACAGACCAGTGAAAAAAACAGTGTTTGTTTACTGTTTTTTTTTTTTTTTTAATTATTAAAGATTTTGAAAGATCAATGTTCGTGGAGATTTTCGTTTAGTTTATGAAAATTAAACTGATTTGTATTTTTCAGATTCTTGTTTGCTTCTCTGATTATTATTTTTATTGTTTTCTCTTAATCACTTATTTGATCTATATAATCACACAGATCAGCGAAAAAAACATGTTTTTTTTAATTATTAAAGATTTTGAAAGATCGATGTTCGTGGAGATTTTCGTTTAGTTTAAGAAAATATCATCCAAGATTTTATTTCAGTTTTTTTATTGTAAAATAGTTAAATAATGATGAGGTTGTTCACTTCACTTAAACTACTATATGAACCATAACAAATGTTTGGATCATTGATTGATATTGACATGCTAAGATATTAAAAAGGGATGCGGTAAATAACTAAAATGCTGTATTATTAGAGCATTCACACCCGCATAGGTAAACAATCCTATTAGCAAAAATAACTATCACTGTAGCTAAAATTCACACCAAACATCCTCCCATCCGGTGATGTATTATTGTTCAAAAAATTACATGATGCTACAGTACTCGGTAATATCGAGTACTGTTTAACATGTAAATCAATTTTTGTGTGTTTTTTATTCGTTCTCTCTCATCTCCCTCGCACTCTCTCTCTCTCGCTCTTGCTCTCGCCGTTTCACACAGAAACTCCCTCTCTCCTTTCCCTCGCACTCACTAGCTCACTACCACCAGTGTGATAGGTGGCTCACTGCGGCTGTTGGTAATGAGTTGAAGGTTTGAGTTGTGGGTTTGGTGGTGGCTATGGGTTTGTGGTCAACCGGTGGTGGCTCTATGTAGTGTGTATGGTTGAAGGAGTTAAGCTCCGTGGGTTTGTGGGTATGGGTTTCCGGGGTGGGTTTGTGGGTATGGGTTTCATGGGGTTTCCAGCGTGGGTTTTTGGTGGCTCCGTGACTGTGGCTTTGTGGTTATGGTTTTCCGGCTATGATTTGTGGTTTGGTGGCTGTAATTTTTTGTGGTGGAAGTGATTTTTGGTTGTGGGTTTGTGGGTATGGGTTTTTTGTGATGGGGTTGTGGTGGCTGTAATTTTTGGTTGTGGGTTGCCGGTGGCTCTGTGAAAATAAAGGACTTTCTGCAAATCATTTTATGGGTGTTTGGTATGAATTTTTTGTTGTTGCACTTGGGAATTTTTTTTGTTCCCATTCACATATGAAGTTTTTTGTCACTGGAGCCGTGGTAGTAGGATGTGAGAGGTGAGAGAAAGAGGGATGTGAGAGATTATTTTCTTAAAAAAATAAAAAAATAAAAGATTATTTTAATAGGATGTCTTGTAAAATAGAGGATGAGATGTGAGGTATTTGTAAAAGTGGATAGGTAAAATAGAAAAGTTGGCTTTTTGAAGAGGTAGAATAGATTTTTTTTACATTTCCGGATGCGAATGCTCTTATTGTATTAATCTAACTGATTCACGCATTGGAACTTTGGAAGTAGAAGTAGCTAAAAACCAAATAGGAAAGGTCCAAAGTGACCTTTGGCCTAATTTACTAGTTCTTTCAGGATCAAGAAATTGTAAAACATGATTTTATTGCAAACGAATCAGATTGATTCACTTGTTATAGCTGCTACCAACTCATCCCACTCGTGGTGACCCTAGTGTCTCTCTTCCAATGGCAAGGGAGGTGGGCTTGGACAGCAAGTCTTAACCCACCTGGCTTAGACAAGCCCCCATAAATTTAAATAACTTTCCTTGGTCCAGTTAGACATATCAACAATGATAAGATATCCTCTGTTCAGCTTTAGGAGTAGATTGTAGAGTATCTATTAGGACTTACAATTTCTTTTTTTTTTTTTTTTTGGCTAAAAATTAGCACTTACAATTTCATTAACACAAGAAGTAAATAATTACATTCCACAAGGCAGCTAAATATGAAATTCTAATATTCTTATGAGAATGTCATCGGGCATCGTGGTGGGGTAAAAAAAAAAAAAAACTCTTGGTATATAGCAGAAAAGAAGTTTGAACAAGTTTGATCTATCAAAAACTTGCGGTGGACCACCTTGATTGGCAAATGCTTCACTGAACCACCAAACCTGTAATGCTATAGTATTAGTTGCTGTATGAATGAGAAGAACTTAAGAACCATTGAGAGCTGAGAAACTTCTATATCTTCCTTGGATCTGTTTCTTCTTCTTTTTTGGGGTAAATCCTCGGGTTGTACATACACTCACATGTGATGTCTTGCAACAAACCTTCATAATCACCATGGAAACCTCGAGACTGCTCCATCATAAGATGACTTATATGCCTTGTGTAAGTGGGTTTTTTGTAAATGATAAAGGAAAGGCTGGTCAATTCTGTCAAGGCTTACTCCACAATCAAATTCGAACACGCCCGAACTGAATATAAGGATATCCGAACAGGTTGAAACGGTTCACGAACAATCTGGATTGAAGTCCGAATAATTTGAGATGATCCAACCCTATATAGAGACAATGACAAAGATCCTCAGAAAGACTTGGCCAGCCCCGTAGGGACCAACCTAAGAACCTCCGATGATTTTGTTAATAATCCCATAATAAAGATAACTTAATATGGTAAGCAATTATATCTCTGTGTATTTCACTCGTAATTCTTGTTGTATTTTTAGGAACCCCTTTTACATTACCTTCCTCTTCTATTTATACCTTTTTCTTATTACTAAAGATATTTTACCCCTTTCTCCTGTCTTCCTCTTCTTTCTTTATCTGAGCATCATTAATGCTCCTTGATTACAGCTCATTTGCCTCGTTTATCCCCCACTTAACTTGTAATGATCCTGTATTTAATGTGATATTTGGTTTACATTTAATACTCCTGACACTGGCTTGATATTTTATTTAGCATTAAATACAATCATTATGGAATATCTCCACGCATATTATCGTGTTGTTCGGATCTCTCGTAATAAATATTGAAGGACCCGAACACTCTGTATGGAAACAAACCTATTCGGTCACAACCGAACAGATGACGTCAGCTCTTCTATTTATTATTTTCGAATAAAATACCACCCCTCCAATTACCCCCTGATTTCGGCTTCCTCAAGTAACTTCTGAGGGAGCCGGAATCAATCGTTTGAGTTTCCTAAGATTTGGTATGATGACCCGCCATTCTACTTCGCACGTTTCCAAGAAAAATCTAACGGTGCAACGGCTTGGAGGGAAACCACTTCCCTCCTTTTTTAAACATCAGATAAATATCTACCCCCTCTCTTTAATCTATTTACTTTTTTCTCCCTCACCTTTCCATCCCAACAAATTCTCTTTCTCTCTCTCTTCAAAGCTCACCGCTGCAACTATCTGAACCACCTCTGTAAGTTCTCCTTCATTTTTCAGTTAGTTTTTCAAACTTCTTTCAAAAAGTCTTGTTAGGATTCAACCCGAGACCATGGCGAGCAAACTGGCTCTGTTAGTGAATACGGAGAAGAGTATGGCTAGGTTTAGGTTGCTTTACCAAATTCCCCTGTCCGTTTCTCTCACCTACTGTAATTCGGATGATTTCCCCGTCATAAATAAGGGTGAAATCCTGATTCCGATTATGGCCATAGTTGAGGGTGGCGTTAGGTTCCCACTCCACACCTTTCTCATAGATTTCCTACAAACCGTGAACGCCACCCCTTCCCAGATTTCAGTTAACACCTTTAGGATTATTATGGGTGTTATAGCCATTAATCGGCTTTTGGATGTAAACCTAACAATTAGGGAAATTTTAGCCGTTTACCAATACAAGTGCCCTGGAGCCAAATCGAATACCCTATGTCATCTGGTGGCTAGGAATGTGAACGAGAAATTGGTAAACGGTCTCCCTAGTACCAATAAAGGGTTCGAGAAGGATTATCTGAGAGTTAGGGGGGATTGGTTCTCAGGCAGCTCCGTTTGCCGGAGCGAATTTGGATACCCAGGTTAGGATTTTTCACGAATTCCTTAAACTATCACGATCGAACACTTTTTAAATATATCCGAATACTTATAAATGTATTTATCTGCACTTCAATTCATTTTCTCATCATTTGCTCGATGTTACTTTGCAGATCAGAAGAGACTTGAAGCCGAGAGAAAGCAAGGGGATACCGAACTGATCAGGCGGGTTCTATCAGCAAACTTCTGTGTTGATGAGAGAGGAGAACCCCGCTCGGCCCCACTGCTTTTGGGATACGAACCCCAAGTAAAGTCGTTCCTAGAAAGCCCTACGGTTCCCAGATTCGAGGCTTTCGAAATCTTGCCCCGAGCTCCGTACACCGCACAGCCAGCAGAGGTCGAGCAGCCCGAAGACTTGCCCGACCGCATACCCACCGGCCAAGTGTACGCCATGGCACCACCGCTCAACCCATTCAAGTTGATGGGCAAGACGGCTGACGCTGGCCCTTCGAAGAAAAGGAAAAGCCAAGCGAAGGGGAAAAGTAAATAGACCGGTGCCCCGAAGAAATTGAAGAAGCTTCCCGAAGACACTCCTGTAACTGAGACAATCAGCTTTCCGGTTACCGAACAAGAAGCTGTTTTGTCTCCCCAGGCAGTTCATGTCGTTATGGAGTCCGAGCAGGAGGAAGAGCTGCAGCCTCGACAGAAAGGAGGGAGGACTGAACCCTCCTCAATACCAGCCGAAGGGCCCTCCTCGCATCACGCAGCCTGGGATCCTGCCCTGCTTTTTGGTCCGAACCCGATCTCTGTTCGGGACACAATTTTGGACCACTCGGACGCCGATGCCTCAGCTCGAGTGGCACATGGCCTGGCTTTTGCGGCATGCCTGCCCGAAGACATGAAGAGATGGGCCGGTACTCAGCCTGGCAACGCGTTTCGTCAAATAACTCATGGCCTAATGATGGTGAGTACGTCCTTACTAACTTCATTTTTATGTATATATATATTTTTTGCAATTTTTCCTTTCTTAAGTTCTCACGTCTTCCACATGTTTTACTTATATCTTTTTACTCAGGCCACTCAGGGTGTCAGGTCTATAGAAGCGAAGTTCTATAGACTGACAGAGAAATTCCAGAAGAATGAAGCCGAACATGAGAAAATGTCAGAAATGCTGAAAGTTGCCGGAGATAATTATGCGAGGCTGGAGGGACAACACCACAAGAATATTGTTGTCATGAAAGAGGCTGAAGAACGAGCTCGGGCTGAGGAAACCCGACGAGCAGAAGCCGAAGCCGAAGTTGTAAGGTTACAAGAGCAAGTGAAAAAGATGGAGTCGGAATGTGTTAGTCGGCTCAGTGTTGCTCATAAAGAAGGTATGGAAGAGGGGTTGATAAAAGGAGAAGAGTTGGGATTGACAAAGGGAAAGGAGCTGGGAAGAGAATGAGCTATGGGCAAGGTCGCGGCTCAATTCAAAATGGTGTACAATACCGGATTTCGGCATGGATGGAAGTCGGCTTTAAGTAAGACCGGACAACCTGAAGTATCCGAGCTCTTCCTTCGTGCCAATACTCCTTTACCATACCCTAATGCCGGGCTAAGGAACTCTGACGACGAAGGAGACGAAGAAGACGAAGAAGGAGAAGAAGAAGAAGAAGAAGAAGAAAAAGAAGAAGGAGGAGAAGGAGGAGCAGAAGAAGAAGGACACAAGAAAGGAGAAAGAAAAGAAGGAGAAGGAAGAAAAGAAGAAGAAAAAGAGAAGAGAAAAGAAGATATGCCTGAAGCAAGCCAGCAATCTGGGGATGGTCAGGACGTCCAAATTATAGAAGTAGAAGACGTGGTCGACACTACCGAACAACCACCTGACATCCCGGACCAGTTCGACCGAACAGAAGACGTGACCGAACAACCCTCCAGTTCTTAGATATTATTATTATTAGTTTTTATGTAGTTGTTGACTGCAAGGTTTAGTTTTGTAGTCTTAAATTCTATTTTATTTGTAGCAGAACTTTTATTATTCGGAATACTTAAGACTTAGTTTTCCTTTGAAACTTTGCACTTTTATATTGACTATTCAAGAGTTCTGTATCAAAACTTGCATTCTTCTACTACTTCTCCATGTCAACGGGTTCACAATATCGAGACATTGCTCAATCATGAATAATGACACGAAATCTTAAAAATAGATAAAACTACCGAGTGACTGTTATAACATTTACTTTAATTTTATCATCATCAATCGTTTATCAATTTGAAAAATAAAAGGATCTCACCTTAGCTTGACTTTGGCAATCAATGCCTTCTTTAACTTATAAATTCCACAATGCTTAATTCTCCAAACACCTTCTTCATGACTCCGATCATCTTTCAATATATCACCGGATGATTTACTTATGACACTTCAAGAGAAGTGATAAGTGGATCCGAATAGGGACTTGTTTACTTATGACACTCCCGGAGAAGTGATAAGTGGATCCGAATAGTAATTCTCAACTTATGACACTCCTGGAGAAGTGATAAGTGGATCCGAATAGGGACTTGTTTACTTATGAACTCCCGAAGAAGTGATAAGTGGATCCGAATAGTAATTCTCAACTTATGACACTCCCGGAGAAGTGATAAGTGGATCCGAATAGGGACTTGTTTACTTATGACACTCCCGAAGAAGTGATAAGTGGATCCGAATAGTAATTCTCAACTTATGACACTCCCGGAGAAGTGATAAGTGGATCCGAATAGGGACTTGTTTACTTATGACACTCCCGAAGAAGTGATAAGTGGATCCGAATAGTAATTCTCAACTTATGACACTCCCGGAGAAGTGATAAGTGGATCCGAATAGGGACTTGTTTACTTATGACACTCCCGAAGAAGTGATAAGTGGATCCGAATAATAATCTGTTCAGAAATGGCACCAACAACATACTTCTTTGCTCTGATAAAATTTCAACTCAGTAAAAATACTTCTTCAGATTACATATATTCCATGGTCTAAGGACCGACTTTCCATCCAAATCTGTCAACCTATACGCTCCTACTCCGGCGAACGACGTTACTCGATACGGGCCCTCCCAATTCGGTCCAAGCTTTCCGTCATTCGGATTCTTAGTATTTGCCACTACTTTTCGGAGCACCAAATCTCCAACCTGGAAGCTTCTGGGCCGAATATTCTTATCATATCCTCTTTTCATCTGATGCTGATACGAAGCCAATTTTATCGTTGCCATATCCCTTCTTTCTTCCACGAGGTTTAAATCCATCCGAAGACTAGACTCATTTTCTTCCACGTCAAACTCCGTGGTACGAGTGGTCGGCAAACCGACTTCAAGTGGAATCACAGCTTCCACACCATATGCTAATGCAAACGGAGTTTCTCCAGTTGATCTTCTCTTTGTGGTCCTGTGAGTCCACATGACACTTGGTAGCTCTTCAACCCATCTGCCTTTAGCCTCTTCTAATCTTTTCTTTATACCATCCAGAATTACCTTATTCGAAACCTCAGCTTGACCATTAGATTGGGGATATCCCGGTGAGGAGAAGAAATTCCTGATGCCAAGTTCCGAACAGAAGCCCTTAAAAAGCTTTCCCTCGAACTGTGTACCATTATCAGAGATAACCGCCCAAGGTATACCAAATCTTGTAATGATGCTTTTCCACAAAAATCGTTTAGTATCTACTTCCCGGATGTGAGAAAGCGGTTCGGCCTCTACCCACTTGGTGAAATAATCTGTTGCCACAATCAGAAATTTCTTGTTTCCTGGTGCCCGAGGGAGAGGACCCACAATGTCCAAACCCCACTGAGCAAAAGGCCAAGGGCTGGATAACGGATTAAGTTCCCGAGCAGGCTGATGAATCTTCGGAGCGAATCTCTGACATTTATCGCATTTCCTAACATACCGAACATCATCACTCTGCATGAAGGGCCACCAATAACCCTGAGACATTGCTCGGTGTGCCAAGGACCTACCCCCAGTATGACTTCCGCAAATTCCTTCATGGATCTCAAAGAGTAGATCATCCACCAAGTTAGGATGTACACACAACAAGTACGGTCCTGAAAATGAACGTTTATAGAGATTCCCCTCTTTGGATAGCCAATACCTTGAAGCTTTTCTTTTGATAACATTGGCTGCTTTGGGATCTTGGGGTAAGCAATTGTCCCGAAGATAAGCTATTAGAGGGTCCATCTAGCTTGCTTCCGTGCTTATGCCACAAACTCTATCCACTGTATCAATCAGGGTACTCGGGGCATTCAAAACCTCCACCGTTACTGTTCGATGCAAATCTGATTCTAGGGCCGTTGCTAGTTTAGCCAATATATCTGCATGAGAATTATATTCTCTTCTGACCTGCTCTACCTGCACAGAATCAAATTTTGAAAGCAAAGATTTGGTGATGGAGAGATAAGTCATCATCCGTTCATCCCGAGCTGAATATTCCCCTGAGATATGATTTACTACCAATTGAGAATCACAGAATACTTGTAATCGATCCGCACCCAACCGAAGTGCACTTCTGAGACCAATAAGTATCAGCCTGAGTATTCAGCTTCGTTAGTTCGAGGCCAAAAAACGTTGAATCTCTAGTGTTAGCTAAGAATATATCTAAGTCCATGAGAATTATATTCTCTTCTGACCTGCACAGCACCTGCCCACAGAATCAAATTTTGAAAGCATAAAGATTTGAAGATGGAGAGATAAGTCTCTACAAATATCCGTTCATCCCCGACTCGGATGAATCCCCATATTCCCCTGAGATATGATTTACTACCAATTGAGAATCACAGGAATGGCTCTGAACTTTCTCTCTTCCGCACCCAACCGAATTCGGTGCACTTCTAAAACCAATAAGCTAGAGCCTCGTATTCAGCTTTGTTGTTCGAGGCCAAAAAACCCAATCTCGCGGCCTGTTCTAAGATAAGTCCCTCGAGGGAGGTTAACACAGCACCTGCCCCAGCCCCTTCAATATTGGCCCAAGCTCCGTCTACAAATAATTTCCATTCGGATGAATCCCCAATGGCACATGGACTCGGAATGTAGGTTGGCTCTGAACTTTCTCTCTTTCCCTGGAATTCGGCCATAAAATCAGCTAGGAGCTTGCCCCTTTATCCAGATGTTCGGGGAAAATATTCCAACTCCCAAGGATCCCAGATTAACATCTTTAACGGGACCTAGTGATCCAGTCCGGAAAGAATCCAAACTATGCATTAACATCTTTAACGGGAGATACAGTGATGGCCTGGAAACAGTAACAGTACTGGCCTGGAAATAATGAGGGAGCTTTTTGGCAGCCTGAATCAACGCCAAAGCAGCCAAAGCAGCTTTCTCAAGAGGCAAATACCTGGACTCTGTTTCGTCCATGGTTTTGCTCACGAAAAAGACTGGCCTCTGGCCTTCATTGGTTTCCCGTACCAGAACGGCACTCACCGCATGTTCGGAAACCAGCTAGATAGAGAAAGAGAGGCTCTCCCGAACAGGGTATTGAGAGGCATGGGGGTGAGGAAAGATAGGCTTTTATTCCTTCAAATGCAGCCGAACAATCCTGGTCCCACAAAAACTTCCTCTTCTTTCCCAAAAGCTGAAAGAACGGACGGCACCTATCAGCCGAACGAGAAATAAACCGACCCAATGCTGCAATCATCCCCGTCAAGCGTTGGACCTGCTTGGCGTCCTTGGGAGGCTGAAGATTCAACAAAGCTGATATTTGATCCGGATTAGCCTCCACCCCATTATAACTGATCATGTGGCCCAAAAATTTTCCCGAGCTAACGCCGAACAGACACTTTGTGGCATTAAGTCGTAACTTAGTAGCTCGGAGAATTTCAAGAACCTCTCTCAGGTCTTCTACATGACTTGTCTTCCTCTTACTCTTTATCAGCATATCATCTATGTATGCTTCCACAGTTTTCCCAATCACATGTCCGAACATACTGGTCACCATCCTCTGGTATGTTGCTCCTGCATTTTTCAAACCAAAGGGCATTACCCTATAACAATAGACTCCTTTAGGAGTAATGAAGGCTGTCTTTTCTTGGTTTGAATGGGCCATGGGAATTTGATGATAACCCTGGAAGGCATCCAGGAAACTCATCCTTTCATGCCCCGAAGCCGAATCTACCAACTGGTCTATTCTTGGAAGGGGGAATGGATCCTTCGGACAAGCTCGATTCAGATCAGTAAAATCAACACATACTCTCCATTTCCCATTCTTTTTCTTGACCACTACAGTATTAGAAAGCCAAGTAGGGTATTGTACTGACCGAATGGCATTGGCCTCTAGCAACCTCTCTACTTCCTTTGCAACTATCTCGGCCCGTTCAGGTGCCAGCTTCCGACGCTTTTGACTTACTGGTTTTGCCTCAACGGATATGTTCAATGAATGACAGGCAAGATCTGGGCTCACCCCAGGAGCTTCATAGACTGACCATGCAAATACATCTCGAAATCCCATAAGGAGGGTAACCAACCCTTGTCTATCATCCACGGATAAATTTGTCCCTATTAAGAAATAAAATTCAGGTTCAGAGGGATCAAAATATACCTTCTCGGGATCTTTCTCTGCCGCAAGCTTCTCTGTCACGGCAGCAGGTGCCTGTAATTGTCATGAAACCTCGGTGGGATGTTCATCCTCCGGACTCTTTTGAGCAACAGCAGCTAAGACACATTGCTTTGCTGTCACCTGATCACCGTTTACTTCCATGACTCCTTCTTCAGTAGGGAACCGCAATTTCAGGTGCAAAGTTGATGGAACAGCTTTCATTTGGTGCAGCCAGTCTCTTCCCACGATTGCATTATATGGAGAGGAGCCACGAATCACTATAAATTCTGTTTGCAAACTGATCGGCCCAGCCAGTACGGGAAGTGTTGTTTTTCCCATTGGAACCGTTGACTCACCCGTGAAGCCGAACACAGGCGTGGTGAAATTAGCCAAGTCCGCCTCTTTTAGGCCCAGCTTCTCATAAAGGCCCTTGTACATTATCTCGGCAAAGCTACCCTGATCAACAAGGACTCTTTGAACATCATAATCCTCAAGTCTAAGAGTTATGACGAGGGGATCGTTATGGGGCATCTGAACATCCGCCAAGTCTTCATCCGAGAATGAGACGACTTGATGCGCGGAGGAAATGGGAGCCCCTGAACAAGATGTCGAGACGAGATGGGCATAATCCACAATTCCATAACTCCGTCTGAGATGTGACGCTTTCTGCATATCTGACCGAAAAGATGTTGGCAGAACAGAAGTACACACAGGATTGTGAATGACATGAATGACGCCGGCCGGGGCAGGCCCCTGTGTCCCCGAACGATTGGTACCAGTTCCTCGGGCCTTACTCCCAGTGGGAGTGGAGTCAACATAATCAGAAAGATGTCCGGCCGTCACCAACTGCTCCAAAAGGGTTTTGTATTTATGGCAGTTCTCGGTCATATGTCCCTTGTCACGATGGTAGAAACAATAAAGATTCTGATTCCGAACTTCCGGATCTCCAACCAGCTTAGAAGACCATACAAAGAAGGGCTTCCCCTTAATTTTCTCCAACAGGCGATGAATAGGCTCCTTAAAAACCGTTTGAAATGCTTTATATGAGGGCGCGGCATAGCTGGTCGGTGCCGAACGTGCCTTAGGAGTTTGAGTTGTTCGGGCTTGAGGTCTAGAGATAGGTGGTGATACAGGGACCTCTGAAACCACTGCATTAGTATTACCCCCGTCTTCTTCTACTCTGACAAACCGCTCCACACGGTCCATTAGCTTCTTAAGAGTCGTGGGAGGACGCTTAGTCAAGGATTGACGTAGTCCTGTACTAGGAGGCAAGCCTAACTTGAAAGCTTGGAGGGCTGTATCCTCTGCACATGCATCGATGTCATTATAAGTTTCCCAAAATCTTGCCGAATAGTCCTTGAGTGATTCATTTGTACCCAGTCTGATTACCATAAGTGTATCCAAGCCTCTGGATCTTCGACTATTCGTTATGAACCTTCCCACGAATACTTCGGCCATTTGACTCCAAGACCCGATTGAACCTCGCTCAAGCTGATTAAACCATCGGAGCGCCACCTCTCCCAAACTAGAAGGGAATATTCGGCACATCAAGGGATCTTTGTAACGCCATAGGGCCATCCTATGGTGATAATGATCTATATGGGCGACAGGGTCTGTTCGGCCATTATAAGTTTCAAGACGAGGTGCAGTGAACCTCTCTGGTAATTCAGCAGACTCTATTGCATCAGTAAATGGAGAGGATGATATTAAGTCTAAGGCTTTCCAGACTGCTCCTTGCTCCCCACGCCTCACCTTCTTCTTCGGCACAGTTGGAGGTAAAGAACTTTTATTACGAGGTTCACCCACCTTTTTATCTAATCGGCCATCTTTTCTTCTCATCTCCCGAAGAGTAACGGAAGTTTCTGCCGAACTAATAGCTTTCTCTTTTACCGAAGGACTTTCTGCCCAACCTTCATGGTGTGCACTGTGAGACGCCCCAGAATCTCCTTGTTCACTTTTATGGAAATTTTTCCTCGGCCTATCTTTTGCTGTGGACATGTCCTGAGCTGCTTTCTTCAGAGCATCGACCTCCTGGCGGAGTGTTGCGATCACTCTTTCACTATCATCTGCTCGAGATTCTGCAGAAGATGACTGTATTAATGATCTCTGGACTTGAGGTGGTGTTACCTCTACAGAGCCTTCCCCCCGCCCTTCTGTTCGTTGATCATCCATATGCCTATGAAGTACGGTATGTTTGGAGGAGGGTGTAACTGAGACAACAACCCGAGTATGTTCAGAGGGCTTGTAAGATGACTCCGTTGAGGTTCTAGGACGTGATGGTGTTGGAGCCTGTCCTACTTGTGATTCCGCGGGTCTGGGTCGTTCAAGAATTTCCAGCTGACGTCGTGATGGCCCCGAAGCCTGTCGGGTTGGAGATTCTGCGGGCCTGGAGGGCCTTGGGACTGAGCGTGGCATGATCGATGAAGCGGATTGGACCGAGCAGTATTAAAGAGCCTTTCCACAGACGACGCCAATTGTAAGTGGGTTTTTTGTAAATGATAAAGGAAAGGCTGGTCAATTCTGTCAAGGCTTACTCCACAATCAAATCCGAACACGCCCGAACTGAATATAAGGATATCCGAACAGGTTGAAACGGTTCACGAACAATCTGGATTGAAGTCCGAATAATTTGAGATGATCCAACCCTATATAGAGACAATGACAAAGATCCTCAGAAAGACTTGGCCAGCCCCGTAGGGACCAACCTAAGAACCTCCGATGATTTTGTTAATAATCCCATAATAAAGATAACTTAATATGGTAAGCAATTATATCTCTGTGTATTTCATTCGTAATTCTTGTTATATTTTTAGGAACCCCTTTTACATTACCTTCTTCTTCTATTTATACCTTTTTCTTATTACTAAAGATATTTTACCCCTTTCTCCTGTCTTCCTCTTCTTTCTTTATCTGAGCATCATTAATGCTCCTTGATTACAGCTCATTTGCCTCGTTTATCCCCCACTTAACTTGTAATGATCCTGTATTTAATGTGATATTTGGTTTACATTTAATACTCCTGACACTGGCTTGATATTTTATTTAGCATTAAATACAATCATTATGGAATATCTCCACGCATATTATCGTGTTGTTCGGATCTCTCGTAATAAATATTGAAGGACCCGAACACTCTGTATGGAAACAAGCCTATTCGGTCACAACCGAACAGATGACATCAGCTCTTCTATTTATTATTTTCGAATAAAATACCACCCCTCCACCTTGATAACCCAATGGAACAATATTACTCGACCGCTTTTACACGAACCCATTCTGACCCGAACCGTTTGCCAGGTATATTTGATTAAGATTTCCAAAAGTAGTTGAAACTTACCAGAAAAGTAATGAGAATTATAATGGATTACGTGTATATGTCTGTGGCAAACCGTTGATATATCATATGTATGTCCGACATAGCCCCTTTTTTTATGATACTTGATGATATGCAGGTTCAACATGACAAGGCCAGGTACTGTGGTTTTTTATTTATTTATTTGATCTACATGCAATGCAACGCTTTATTGTTACATTCTCCTTTATGTGTATAATTTATCTATCCCTTTTGGTATTTTTATTTTAGATGAATCTTAACAACCAAGTTATACAAATCTTCGTTTTCCTATCAACTTTTATGTAATTGATGTATAACAGAGTATTTTTTTATTTTATTTTTATTGTTCTAAAAAAGTTATATAATGTCTTGAGGAATTAATGAAATGTAGAAATACAAGAAATGTATATTTTTATTTCTAGTTTTTTTTTTTGGTCATTTGGGTAGCGAGGATTTCTGTGTTTTCATTCTGGGTTTTTGTTTATAGCTCATAAATGCCAACTGGGTTTTCCTGTTCTGTTCTCCTGTGAGTTCAATTTTATAAAAATGTTCTTCCTTTTGTTTTTGAGTGGATTTCCGAGAATTCAAATTGTATGCGTATGTCATGTGATAATTCTATTTATTGGTGCGTTCCTTTACAAGAAATACACGAAATATATATTGTGGTAATATTTTCTAAAATTTTGACTTAATTTTTCTTTCTTTCTGTATTCACATTGACAATTGTGTAAAGTTCTGCTCTAAATTTCACTGACTTGTTTTGAATCTATCTCATTGCATAGACTGATGTTCTTGTTGTCTGGTCTTGTTTCATCTATCCTTTCATCCTTATATCATCCATATTCAACATGCAAAAATATAAAGCACATTCATATATCCCTAGCAGATACTGTTATATTTTGTTAAATGCAAATTTTGTTCCATTCTTTGCTTGCTTTTAGAGAATAGAGTTGTTTTGCACATTTATCCCAAGGATATGTTGAGTAGAATGTTAAATAGAAATGTTGCACCAATCTCTACCAACTTAACCTTGTAGAGTAAGTAGTTTTTTCAACATATGAACACTTGCGGTAAGCTTTGCATCACAGGGTTCTCCCTTTGATAGGTTAGAGTCGATTGTTTCATGTAACTTAATAAAGAACATGGTTTCTTAACTGCAATTAATTTTTTCATGCAATTAGTATATATGATTAGTCTCAGCACCAGGTGAGTTGATTGCTTGGTGTAATTTAAGTAAGAATGTGATAAGAACCTGGCAGCTCAGCCCAGCAGCACAAGCCAGGCAGCTTTGATGATTACTAGGATGGGCTGTACCTGTATGCATGCTTTGAGGACATTAAGGTTGTTAGTGGAGTGTAGAGATAAGTATGTGCATTGTAACAATTAGTTAGGGCCATGAGCTTAAATGATTAGCAACATGTGTGTAATCTGATTAGTTAGTTAGTTAGTTAGTTACAGCCCAAGTGGCCTAGTTGGTTAGCTAATCTTGAGCATTGTACAGTACCAAGCCTTAGTATAAAAGTCTAACTCATCCATTGTAAACACTATGCTGATTGTTAATGACAAAAGCTCTCAATTCTCTCTAGTTTCTGTCCCCTTTCTTGGAGGCCTAGCTATCTCGAATTAGCTAAAACTAATCCTATTTCCCACCCTTAAGACAGGTTTGTATCAGAATGCAATTAGATGTTTTTTATAGTCAATTTTTTTTTTTAATGCAATTAGTATATATGATCCATTGATTGTTCTGTTATTCAAAAAAGTAATATTATTAATTTTCTATTTGGTTTTCAAATATGCAAACTCTTTCCAACAAAGTTCCAAATCTGTGGTTTTGTGAAGAATACCAATCAATTAGTAGCATGGATTCACCAAGATCTGGTTCAAAGAATAGTGTTTAAGACTCCAATGTTGAGCTCCTGTGCCATGAGTCATCTACATAGCACTAACAAAATGTAGAAAATCTATAATGCTCTATGTTCTGCAGGGCCTAGCATATTGAAAAGAGATAAAGGCATGCAAGTTCCTTCTGAAGTGCAAAAACCCATTAAAAATGCAAAAGTAAGGTTTCTTCCAGCTGAAGAAGCCATCAATATTAGACCTGGCACTACAACAAGAAGACAGATTACGCGCGCTAATTTGGGTACTCCATCTGAGAGGACTAATGTTGTGGCTAAGAATGCCACTTCTGAGTGTCGCCCGCTGACAGAAAATACAATTTTTGGTTCTACTGCTAAACGACCAAAGACTATAGCACAGCAAGATAGACCTGGAAAACCAGTTGGTCCTGCTGTAATTGCTAAACCAAATCCATGTAATTGCTAAAGTCAATATAGGTCCTAATGGAGAAGTTCAAAAAAATATATATATATATCCAAAAATATGACTAGTGTTTGTTTGTTGCAGGGTCAGCATACCAAAAAATTTTGTCTTCAACATAGCCCATGCTTGGCTTGTTGGTGGAGCTGGGTCCTCTCCAACCTTGCTTCGATCATTTGTTGCTTGATCTGACTGTGAGCCTGCATATTCCATGGCAGATCAAGCAACAAAGGATCGAAGCAAGGTTGGAGAGGACCCAGCTCCACCAACAAGCCAAGCATGGGCTATGTTGAAGACAAAATTTTTTGGTATGCTGACCCTGCAACAAACAAACACTAGTCATATTTTTGGATATATATATATATTTTTTGAACTTCTCCATTAGGACCTATATTGACTTTAGCAATTACATGGATTTGGTTTAGCAATTATAGCAGGACCAACTGGTTTTCCAGGTCTATCTTGCTGTGCTATAGTCTTTGGTCGTTTAGCAGTAGAACCAAAAATTGTATTTTCTGTCAGCGGGCGACACTCAGAAGTGGCATTCTTAGCCACAACATTAGTCCTCTCAGATGGAGTACCCAAATTAGCGCGCGTAATCTGTCTTCTTGTTGTAGTGCCAGGTCTAATATTGATGGCTTCTTCAGCTGGAAGAAACCTTACTTTTGCATTTTTAATGGGTTTTTGCACTTCAGAAGGAACTTGCATGCCTTTATCTCTTTTCAATATGCTAGGCCCTGCAGAACATAGAGCATTATAGATTTTCTACATTTTGTTAGTGCTATGTAGATGACTCATGGCACAGGAGCTCAACATTGGAGTCTTAAACACTATTCTTTGAACCAGATCTTGGTGAATCCATGCTACTAATTGATTGGTATTCTTCACAAAACCACAGATTTGGAACTTTGTTGGAAAGAGTTTGCATATTTGAAAACCAAATAGAAAATTAATAATATTACTTTTTTGAATAACAGAACAATCAATGGATCATATATACTAATTGCATTAAAAAAAAAAATTGACTATAAAAAACATCTAATTGCATTCTGATACAAACCTGTCTTAAGGGTGGGAAATAGGATTAGTTTTAGCTAATTCGAGATAGCTAGGCCTCCAAGAAAGGGGACAGAAACTAGAGAGAATTGAGAGCTTTTGTCATTAACAATCAGCATAGTGTTTACAATGGATGAGTTAGACTTTTATACTAAGGCTTGGTACTGTACAATGCTCAAGATTAGCTAACCAACTAGGCCACTTGGGCTGTAACTAACTAACTAACTAACTAATCAGATTACACACATGTTGCTAATCATTTAAGCTCATGGCCCTAACTAATTGTTACAATGCACATACTTATCTCTACACTCCACTAACAACCTTAATGTCCTCAAAGCATGCATACAGGTACAGCCCATCCTAGTAATCATCAAAGCTGCCTGGCTTGTGCTGCTGGGCTGAGCTGCCAGGTTCTTATCACATTCTTACTTAAATTACACCAAGCAATCAACTCACCTGGTGCTGAGACTAATCATATATACTAATTGCATGAAAAAATTAATTGCAGTTAAGACAAAGTGGGGGTACAATAATTAATTATTGTACCCCCACTTTGTCTTATCCTATTTATTTATTTATTTATTTTTCCTTTTTTAAGAAGTATTGTGTCATCGTGTCCATGTAAATACTTCTTAGGTGATGATTGATAGTTCAATGTTTCATCAAAATCGATTTTGCCATTACCACATTTTATTGGCTGCAAAATTGCACAACCTATATATCACAAGCCGCCTCATGCATTCACTTCATAGCAAAACATGAACTCTTAAACACGAAAATGCTAGATTATACCTTCTTCCTCTAATTAATCTTTCTCTGATCTTTTCTCACACAATGTCTTTCTTTGCTCTACTTTGATAGGGAACAAGTTCGTAACTCTGCATACCCTTGTGTTGCCTTGATTCTAAAACATGTGGAAAGATAAAATAGTACTGGACTACTGGTACATCTTGAAGTTGGGCTAGGAAATTCTACAACTTGAACAACCATCCAGAAAGACTTATCTGTATGTCCTTTTTTACTATTAAATAGTACAAGAAGACAATTTTTGGATACCCAAAAATGAATAATGCCATAAACCTTACAATCATAGCTTTGTAGCTTGTCTGTTTATAACTTACTACAAAAAGAAACATTGGGCCAAGTAAAGGTTAGTTGAACAGGAATCTTGTAGCCCTTCTCCCTATGCTAAAAAACTTGTACTGGGAGCTGCTCATTGTAAAATAAACAAATTTGTGTCAAGACTTGTATAACAAAGAGCATTGCCAGCGTAACCAATGCCATGGTTCAACATTTTCCTCTTCAGAACTCACTGTGTAGATGTGGAGTTTCCACCAGCAACCCAATACTGCTTCACAGCAATCAATATCTTCTCCGGAACAAGGGGACCATCCTCATGGTCCACCATTTTAGTATCCCATCTCATCCCTCTGACTATCTTCCTCACCTTGATTAGCACATCAACTTCATCGCGGAATATGACTGCACCTTCGGGTCGCAAAATCCTGTCCATCTCCAGGAGAATATCCTCCGCATTGCATCTGCATAGCGCAGGAACAAAATATTATACACCTAAAAAAAACTGAATCTGAAGCAAAAATAGTTGATTCTAATGATGGTAAGTACGACTCATTGTCTCATATAAAAGGTTAAACTCATCTATGGAATTTGTAAGGTGCCTAAAACTGTCAGGATAATTATGTGTCATCAAAAGTGGATTCTTTTAATGGTTTCTATCAAAGATTAGCCTTAGATGTAAATATTCAGCCATAATGCATTTACAGAGAGCCACTACAGCCCCGAATTGGAAGTACTCTACATAGGGTTTACTTAGCACAAAGCTGCTAGGGAGTTACTCCGCTTTTTCTCAACTAAGAGACTTTTAAAAACTGGGAAAGCTTTAAGTAGGGCTGTTCTAAGCACAAAGCTGTGAGGGAGCAAATGAGCTTCATCTTACTGAAAGACTTGAATAAGAATTCGCCAATTGAACATCCAAGGTCAGGCAACAAAATTTTCTTTGATAAGTATCCAAGCTGTAAATGTTCAACAAGCCCAAATTGATTATATATAGGCTCATGAAATTGTCTAGGCATGGCTTGTGCAGTTAGAGCGGCATAACTCCACTAGAGATGTCTTGCCTAAAGGCACTACATAAAAATAACTAGACAAGCTACATAAAGGCACTAGACTAATGAGTTGTGATGAACAATTGAATAAACCCAAAGATATATTCGTATGGCTGATATTTATAGATTAAGATAAGAGCATCAAATTTCAACATGCTCTGTTCTTTGGGTGGGTTTTTTTTTTTTTGGGAGGCTGCAAAAGAGGAAAGAGGGGCGGTGCTGGTGGAAGGTTTAGGCAAATCAAAAAGGCCAACCAAGTTCAAGATGTCATTAAGCTCAGTCCAACATCAACCAAACTAGGCTTGAATTGTCCCACTTATGGCTCAGTAACACAACCAAAGCCAAAATATCTTATGTCACATGAAGGAAAATATAATTTTTTACCCATGACCTGATCTGGAGAATAAGAATAAGCTTCTCTGTACCAACTATTAATGAGTACATGTATAACATCCTTCTTATATGATGAAGGCTAGAGTTACACACTTAAGAGCACAAAAAACCTGATTCCAAGGATTTAGATGCACAAATATTTGAAGGAGTACATACTTTTCCTTGTACAAACTGAAAACACCATGGGCATGAATGAGGTCATATGTCCTTGGGTATGTGGAGAAACCTTCACACCTGAGCCAGAAAAGATGATTAAAAGTAGTAAGCCAACTCTGCAACATTAAGCATATTGTAGTTACTTAAAACCTACAAAAGATGAGCCACTATAAACATGCTAAACATTTTCTATTGAGTATTGAAAGCTATTTACTTAGAGCAAAGGCATAGATATTTGAATGAGAAGTAAATGTCTATCTATTTGAATGAGAAGTAAAGGTCTTTTCCAACAGTTTCAACTTGTATATAATAGTACTTTACTAATTATCGCGGACAACTATTATTATTATTTTTTATATGATAGAAATTCTAATTTTATTTCAATTTTCGTAGCTTTACATTGGGATTCGCTCGCTCCGACTCTTGGTCAATCGGTAAGCACTTTCTCTACCTTCGATTTCTCTCTACAGTCACTGCTTCTTTCTTCTTACTCATTCACTATTGTGTAGGGATGGTTAAGGCTCGTTTATTTGGAAGTTTATTTTCAGTCATGATTGGCTTTAGGTTCTTCTTTCACCGTAGGGAGATGGAAAAACTGGAAGGATACGAGATGAAATTAGTTGAAGAGATTAAAAATCTCAATGCTGAATTGGGCGAAGAATGAATCTAAAATCTAAAACATGTGTTTGTTTACTGTTTTTTTAATATTAAAGATTTTGAAAGATCAATGTTCGGGGAGATTTTCGTTTAGTTTAAGAAAATTGAACTGATTTGTATGTATCAGATTCTTCTTTACTCCTCTAATTATTATTTTTGTTGTTGTCTCTTAATTGCTTATTTGATCTATATAATCACACAGACCAGTGAAAAAAACAGTGTTTGATTACTGTTTTTTTTTTTTTAATTATTAAAGATTTTGAAAGATCAATGTTCGTGGAGATTTTCGTTTAGTTTAAGAAAATTAAACTGATTTGTATTTTTCAGATTCTTGTTTGCTTCTCTGATTATTATTTTTATTTTTGTCTCTTAATCGCTTATTTGATCTATATAATCACACAGACCAGCGAAAAAAACATGTGTATTTTATTTTATTTTTTTAATTATTAAAGATTTTGAAAGATCAATGTTCGTGGAGATTTTCATTTAGTTTAAGAAAATATCATCCAAGATTTTATTTCAGTTTTTTTATTGTAAAATAGTTAAATAATGATGAGGTTGTTCACTTCACTTAAACTACTATATGAACCATAACAAATGTTTGGATCATTGATTGATATTGACATGCTAAGATATTAAAAAGGGATGCAGAAAATAACTAAAATGCTGTATTATTACTGTATTAATCTAAACAACTGATTCACGCATTGGAACATTGGAAGTAGTAGTAGCTAAAAACCAAATAGGAAAGGTCCAAAGTGACCTTTGGCCTAATTTACTAGTTCTTTCAGGATCAAGAAATTGTAAAACATGATTTTATTGCAAACGAATCAGATTGATTCACTTGTTATAGCTGCTACCAACTCATCCCACTCATGGTGACCCTAGTGTCTCTCTTCCAATGGCAAGGGAGGTGGGCTTGGACAGCAAGTCTTAACCCACCTGGCTTAGACAAGCCCCCATAAACTTTAAATAACTTTCCTTGGTCCAGTTAGACATATCAACAATGATAAGATATCCTCTGTTCAGCTTTAGGAGTAGATTGTAGAGTATCTATTAGCACTTACAATTTCTTTTTTCATTTTTTGCTAAAAATTAGCACTTACAATTTCATTAACACAAGAAGTAAATAATTACATTCCACAAGGCAGCTAAATATGAAATTCTAATATTCTTATGAGAATGTCATCGGGCATCGTGGTGGGGTAAAAAAAAAAAAAAACTCATTTGAGATAAAAAAATAACAAGAGTGTTCACCTGTCACATTAAACTCCAACTTCATTAAGGTGTGGATTTGTCTCCAACAACAACCAAACCTTAATCCCAAACAATCATCAAACAAATTCAACCTTTCAAATAACAGACTCCTCAAACAATGACAACAACAATGTATCACTAATTCGGGTCATTCACATGAATTTTTCTCCGTCATTCTATCTTATCCACAATCATTCCCTCAAAAAAATTTGGGTCGGCTATGAATCCTCAAAATACTAGTCTAGTCAAGGTTAGCCACATGTATTCAAAGAACATAAAGTAAATAACCAAGAAATGAAAAGCAAAACAAAACAAAATAAAATCACATCCACATACCACTATGCAAAATACAAAGCATAATATAAAAATTGTGTGATGAATTATTTTCCCTACAAGAAAGCCCAATCTGGGTACAGAAAACAACAAGCCTTAAGAAGAGAGAAGGCCCATACTAGGGCCTAGGCCAACAGGTTCAAGACATAACAAGAATTGGTACACCAGCAATCCTCTTGGTGTTCAGACAACGAGGTCGACCTTTCTAAAAACCAACATTGATTCCCTTTGTAGCATTGGAAAGCCCACACGGATTGGGCCCAAGAAATCAAGAACTTACCCGGGTTGTATAAGCGGACACCGGACAGATCGAAGACAAACGGAGACAGCTCGCACCAGAACAATGGATAATGTATCGTCTCCTAAACGGGCGCCTTTGATGGGTGGACAACGGACGTTCACCACTTCTAAGGAGCATTGAATGGAAAAGTGCAGGCATTAATTATCCCAATTAAACTCAGGCTTGGAGACGCCCGTCCCGTGACGATTCAGCCGAAATCATTGAATGTTCAAAGAGACAGCCACAGCTGTGCTCTGAGGCAACATCGCATCAATCATTCTGAGACTGTCTAAGGTCGTATCGTCATCAAAAGCATGTGCCTTATTGCTGGCGCGCATCACACATAGACAAGCTTCTAATACTCTATATAAAGGAAGAAAAGAACAAAATGGGAGGTACGTGCATGCAAAACTGGGAGCATATACACTTTGTTATTAAAAACTCCAAAACTCCAAAGCAAGTGCAAGTTTTCTATCTTCTACGGCACTTTAGACTCGAGAGCCGTAACGTGCGTTGAGAAGTTTATAATTTACTTGATTGAAATTGGGTTAGTCAATTTTAGTTTTCACAAGGTCATTTTCGTAAAATCACTTCAAGAAAAAGAATCTGAAACGAAGCCCTAGTTCTGAGCTTGTGACTCCCCCCTCGTCTATAAGTACTACGCAAAGCCTTCACAACCCCAGACTCCTTTACTATCGTATAGCTCTCTCTAGCTATTCTTTTCATTGCGGCTAGGGTTTCAGCAAAAGCTCTCGTTCAAGGTAACCGATCTATCTATGCTCTTATGTTATCATGTTTCCGTTGAATACTGAGCTGATTTTGTTGTGTTTTTTTTTATTTATTGCTAAACTGATTTGTATGTATCAGATTCTTGTTTGCTTCTGTGATTATTATTTTTGTTGTTGTCTCTTAATCGTTTATTTGATCTATATAATCACACAGACCAGCGAAAAAAACATATGTTTGTTTACTGTTTTTTTTTTTTATTTAAGATTTTGAAAGATCAATGTTCGTGGAGATTTTCGTTTAGTTTAAGAAAATTAAACGGATCGTTATGTTCTGTTTGTATGTTTGTTTTGTCTGAGGAAGTCTCGTAGTAGCTTTGTGTGTGAGTGTTTTTTTTTTGTTTTTATAATGATGAACCTATTTTTAAAGATTTAATTATTTGAGTCACTGGCTTAACCATATATGCAAGATCTAAATTGGTTTTTTCTCTTTCTACATGACAAGGTTTTTATGCTGGTAATATTTGAGGTCAAAAGTTGTTTGATATGTTTTTATTGACCGGGTTTGTTTGACTAATAATAGTGGTTCAAGCAGATCTTTAATAGGTTGTTTGGTTTAGGATAGTTCGATTTTGATGAAATGTAAAATTGTCTTTTGTCTAAAAATCTGTTGATTAATTAGCTGTCAAATAGAGATATGTTGATTATCTATCTGTCACTGAATGTGTTCTATGAAGCATAAATTTTTCCTATTTAACAATGGAATTTGTTCTCAATTTATATGTTGCTACAAAGTGTATTAGTATTGTGTAGTTAACTTATTGTTGTCATTAGTGGTAATGCAATTTCATCTATTTGTTATATGTACTGATTTGGCTCCCTCAATGTATCATGGTAGTACCATCTTATAGAGAACTGGAATTCTTACTGCTAAAAGAAAGTGTATCAGTGTATGTATTCCCTTCAGTAACCGCAGTTCCTTCTGTTGAATAGGAATTTTTTTAATTATTTAATTATTGATATGTCTTAATTATTCTGATTCTCTCATTGGACTTTGCCTTGTATTTAGATTCTAAAAATTGATTGCCTTCAATGTGATTGTGAATATGTGATGCCTGCACTTATTGTGTCATTTTCAAAATCTTCATCTGTTAAAACTGACCTCACAAAAACATTGTAATGTGAGTTTTTTTTTTTAATCATTTTAAGTTCCCATGTTAATTGTATGTTTCCCCCCTAAGAGCACATGCATAGTAGAAGAGGTGGCCCTCATGAAAGTTGAAACCTCACTCTTGTATCAGTCAGAATAACAAGATGATGAAATGTTATCAATGGGCCATTGAATTCACTGGTTGAATATTTGACTCTTTGTTTAAATGGTGTAGGAGTTTGAACTCCTATAAAGGACATAGAACTTATTTATTCTCTTGACTCTTGAGTCATTATAAATAATGAGAAATTAATTTGTATTAATTCTTTTAACTCTTGAGTTATTATAGATAATGAGAAACTAATTTGTATTAAGAGATTATTATATCTAACATATATGCATTATCTTTCATTCAAATAATTGGGCCACAAGCTAGAAGATTAATTTTCTTTCCATAATGATAATTCAATTTGTTAAAAATAAAAGTTTTTTTGATAAATGTTGTACCAAACCGATCACCAATTGCTAGGTTGATTTCGGTTTGTTTCGTCCGTTTCGGCCAAATAGATAAATAAAACTTTATGTTTTCATTAATGGCATTCTCAGTCTTGAATAATTTCTTTATATAATAACAAATTAGATGAAATTATTTGGAGTTTAAATATATTAAGAGTAAATCTATACTATAATGTAAAACCGAAACTTATTTGACTTTTGGTTGACCTCATAATATTGCGCCACATAAGCTTTTGAGATCTCACAATTTTACACCTCAATATTGTAGGAATATAGTTATTGTAATCAAATATACAAATTTAGAAAATATGACATGTAATATGAATTACAAATTAAATAGGTCTATAGGCTATAGTTACTATATCAAATTTATAAAATATTGTAATATTTGTTATGTAATTTATTAATAACTAATAAATGTAATTATTAAAGAGATAGAGTAATGCTAGGGATACAACTAATTTTACAACCAAATGCTTACGAACTGACATGGCATCCTATGTGGAGGTAACACATCAACAATTAATGATTTATTAATATTAAATGTTAATATTGAGTTGGTAATTTGGTGTTTTAATTTCTGTTGTGTTATATCCATATAATGCCATGTCAGTTTGTAAGTATTTGGTTGTAAAATTAGTTGTATCCCTAGCATTACTCTTTCATTTAAAGTGTTAAATGATATTTTAGGATTTTTAAAATTGAACTTTCTCTAATTTTCAACAGTTTCAACTTGTATATAATATTACTTTACTAATTATCGTGGAAAACTATTTTTTTTTTTTTTATATGATAGAAATTCTGATTTTATTTCAATTTTCGTAGCTTTACATTGGGATCCGCTCGCTCCGACTCCTGGTCAATCGGTAAGCACTTTCTTTACCTTCGATTTCTCTCTGCAGTCACTGCTTCTTTCTTTTTACTCATTCACTATTGTGTAGGGATGATTAAGCCTTGTTTATTTGGAAGTTTATTTTCAGTCATGAGCGGCTTTAAGTCCTTCACTCACCGTAGGGAGATGGAAAAACTGGATGCATACGAGATGAAATTAGTTGAACATATTAAGAAATTAGCTGAAGAGATTAAAAATCTCAAAGCTGAATTGGGCTACGAAGAAGAGTCAGTTTGATGATTTATGTAGACAACAATGAATCTAAAATCTAAAACATGTGTTTGTTTACTGTTTTTTTAATATTAAAGATTTTGAAAGATCAATGTTCGGGGAGATTTTCGTTTAGTTTAAGAAAATTGAACTGATTTGTATGTATCAGATTCTTCTTTGCTGCTCTGATTATTATTTTTGTTGTTGTCTCTTAATTGCCTATTTGATCTATATAATCACACATACTAGTGAAAAAAAACAGTGTTTGTTTACTGGTTTATTTTTATTTTTTTTTAATTATTAAAGATTTTGAAAGATCAATGTTCATGAAGATTTTCGTTTAGTTTAAGAAAATTAAACTGATTTGTATTTTTCAGATTCCTGTTTGCTTCTCTGATTATTATTTTTATTGTTGTCTCTTAGGCTCCGTTTGTTTCTCTATAAAATGTTCTCCGTAAAACGTTTTCATCATTTTCAGACGTTTGTTTCGCTATAAAATCAAGTCAACGGAAAACATTTGTATTTTTTACCGGAAAATTCTTCAAAAATTTTAGGAGAACGGTTTACGGAAAAATTTTCCGTAAACCATTTTCCTAAAATTTCACCTCTGCTCTCTCACTCTCTGCTCTCCCAGCCACCCCGAGCCTCCCCCAACCACCCCCAGCCACCCCGAGCCGGCCTCTCCTCGCACAACCCCCCCACCTCGAGTCGGTCTGGAGATCTCACGGTCGCCGATCTGGAGATCGCAAGCCGTCGAGCCGATCTCTCTCTCGCATCGTCGCCGATCTAAAGCTTGATCCTCGACATCGAGCCGATCTCTCTCTCGCATTGTCGCCGATTTGGAGCTTGATCCTCGCCGCCGAGCTTGATCTCAGCTCTTGTTCTTTTCGGTTCAGTTTTTTTTTTTCCTTGATTTGTACAGGGTTTGTTTGTTATTGATATAGCTGGGTTGTGGCTTTAATTTGCTGTCATTGTGTGGTTTTGTGGTGGAATTACGGTGGTTTCCAGTGGTTTGCAGTGGGTTTCCGATAGTGGGTTTCCAATTGTGTTTTTTTCATTTTACGTTGCACCAAACACTGTAAAATATTTTTCAAACTATTTTCCTAAGTGCAAACAAACATTGAAAAAACAATCATTTTCTCTGAAATCATTTTCATTTACAAACATTTTACGGTGGAGAATGTTTTACGTCAAAACAAACGGAGCCTTAATCGCTTATTTGATCTATATAATCACACAGACCACGAAAAAAACATGTGTTTTTTTTTTTTTTTTTTTAATTATTAAAGATTTTGAAAGATCAATGTTCGTGGAGATTTTCGTTTAGTTTAAGAAAACATCATCCAAGATTTTATTTCAGTTTTTTTATTGTAAAATAGTTAAATAATGATGAGGTTGTTCACTTTACTTAAACTACTATATGAACCATAACAAATGTTTGGATCATTGATTGATATTGACATGCTAAGATATTAAAAAGGGATGCGGAAAATAACTAAAATGCTGTATTATTACTATATTAATCTAAACAACTGATTCACGCATTGGAACTTTGGACGTAGTAGTAGCTAAAAACCAAATAGGAAAGGTCCAAAGTGACCTTTGGCCTAATTTACTAGTTCTTTCAGGATCAAGAAATTGTAAAACATGATTTTATTGCAAACGAATCAGATTGATTCACTTGTTATAGCTGCTACCAACTCATCCCACTCATGGTGACCCTAGTGTCTCTCTTCCAATGGCAAGGGAGGTGGGCTTGGACAGCAAGTCTTAACCCACCTGGCTTAGACAAGCCCCCATAAACTTTAAATAACCTTCCTTGGTCCAGTTAGACATATCAACAATGATAAGATATCCTCTGTTCAGCTTTAGGAGTAGATTGTAGAGTATCTATTAGGACTTACAATTTCTTTTTTTTTTTTTTTGGCTAAAAATTAGCACTTACAATTTCATTAACACAAGAAGTAAATAATTACATTCCACAAGGCAGCTAAATATGAAATTCTAATATTCTTATGAGAATGTCATCGGGCATCGTGGTGGGGTAAAAAAAAAAAAAACTCTTGGTATATAGCAGAAAAGAAGTTTGAACAAGTTTGATGTATCAAAAACTTGCGGTGGACCACCTTGATTGGCAAATGCTTCACTGAACCACCAAACCTGTAATGCTATAGTATTAGTTGCTGTATGAATGAGAAGAACTTAAGAACCATTGAGAGCTGAGAAACTTCTATATCTTCCTTGGATCTGTTTCTTCTTCTTTTTTGGGGTAAATCCTCGGGTTGTTGTATGAATGAGAAGAACTTAAGAACCATTGAGAGCTGAGAAACTTCTATATCTTCCTTGGATCTGTTTCTTCTTCTTTTTTGGGGTAAATCCTCGGGTTGTACATACACTCACATGTGATGTCTTGCAACAAACCTTCATAATCACCATGGAAACCTCGAGACTGCTCCATCATAACATGACTTATATGCCTTGATAACCCAATGGAACAATATTACTCGAGTTCTATGACAGTTTGATTGATTCACAAGTTCAGAAATTGATCTGAAGAAGTTAAAAAACAGCACTCAAGTTGACGTTTAAGACCATTTCACATCCCAAAGAGGAAGCAATTACTGTAGCAAGGAAGAAATAGAGCACTGTCTTCAACCACCATTGGCTGCCTGAATGGATTTAATTGTATCTACAAGGCAGCGGCAAATTTTCGGATCTGATTTAATTAAGAATAACAATTCAAAGCTTTTGAACACAATGAAACGTTAGCATAGAGAAAAATAACACAGAAACAATAAAGCAATGTGAACACACAGGAAATGTGAGAGGAAAGCCAGTTACACTGCTTATGCAACAAGCTCCAAGATGACAAGCCTCTTCACAGTATTCGGAAAAAACTGCTGGGACATTTGTCTCCTTTATTAGCTCCTGAAATGATCATCCAAGCAATGAAAAAAATTGAGATTAAAACAAATGTAAGGCTCTTTCAGTTCTTTGTTTACTGATAAAGGTAAAGGCTTATTTTTTGTGATAAGTAAACACAGACAAACATAAACAATGAGAGTGAGATGTTAAGAGTATCAAAAGGCATACAATTGTTGGCAACCAACTTGAATAAGCAGCAATGCCAGCATTTGGAGCAATCACCAAAGGAGGAGAGAAATCCTGTTCACATAATAGAAGTCAGGAATTGCTGCCAAAAGGAGAATTAAGCAACAAATACACCTTGGCGACAAATTTTGGACAGAAAAACTTAAGAGCAAAATATATAATCTAATACAAGTTTGTGAGTGTGTGTATGGGTTGTCTGTCTATAGCAACACCAATAAAGAAAGAAACCTTTGCTATATCATTATAACAGTTGATAAAAACCTCTTCGAAGCTGCAACGTCACTTTTGAGGTTCTACTGGTCTCTACATCCCAAGTCTCAGTTGCAGATTTACATATGCAATCTGTCTCAAGGCAATGAGCATAATTTCAAAGATCAATCCTCTCACCATCCCTATTTATCCCAAAGCAGGAAAAAAAATTTACGATTGTCTAGAATAATGTTTTCAGTATCATAATATTTCTTAGTAATGTCTTTCAGTATCATGATGGTTAACACAGAAAGGAACACTACTGCTAACTAATTTATCTTCATAGAATGAAGTTCTAATAAAAACAATTTGACTAAATAAATCCTTATAATAAATTCATTATAAAGCGCACAAACTGACCTATGTTGTGGAATGTTGTGGAATTGCAGGCCCAACCAGCTCTATATGCACATGCACACCAGGAAAAAGTGCATGCAACTCTGCCAAGACAGAAAGTTACAAAAGCTCTTTCTCAGGCCCTGTCAATACAAAAGTTTCGGGAATACAATGATGATATTATATGGATCATCAAGTAACTTGTCAACATCAGCACTTTGTAGAAATCATAAGCTTAATACAGGATTACCATCATTTTTTTTATAAGACATGCATACAAGCATTTTCAACCCTGACTCAAGTAAGTGCCAGGAGATAATGCAGCAATATACATTCACATCATACTGTACTATAGTAAAAACACTCCTTTTATTTTACAAGTAAAAGATGATAGCCAATTGCCCTAATAAACAATAAATCAGCATGATAATCTATAAACCATGTTTCTACATTGCATACACTGACAACCATATGATCAGCATTAGCTTCATCAAATATAGTTTCCAAGGCCAACAGCTTCCAGTCTCACTTGTTACAGTAAGACTTGTAGCAGTTGGATGGAGGTTGAGCACAAAGTTCAACTCCTATACTCCAGGCTAGAGATGGACTAAAATATCATAAAAAAAATTACCTTAGAAACCAGGACCGGTATAACAATATCCATTAATGTTACACATTCTAAAACTCATCCTCCAAATCAGTTCCAACAAGACACACTGGCCAGGTTCATAACCATTCACAATGTCAAGGCCAGTTATATGACTTATGGAATAAATGCGAGGCATATACTTCAGAATACATATTACTTTCCATGGTTTTCTCTAGACAATTTAAAGAAAAAGAAAGATATTAAGGGAAAGGAAATGGCCAAAGCCACATACATAAGGATAAAACCATAAAACTAGAAAAGCAGTTCAAAAGACACATCAAAGTACCAAACATTATATTTACTGCTTGCAGAGTAAATAATTGAACTGCAATAACATGCCAAGATAGTGTATGCACAGTTTGTCCCTGATTTCAGAAGTTGAGCTTCCAATACCAGTAACTTGAGTGGCACGATATATCGTTAAGAGGCTGAAATTTATTTACATATATATATAAAAAAAATAAAAAAAAAAATAAAAAAAATATTCTTATGCTTCTGATTAAAATCACAATATCCAAATAAATTAAGGCTGCATTTGGATTCATAAATAAAGAGGTGTTGGAATTGAATTCAACTTCTTGGTGAAATTAGAATCCAAAACATTAACCAAAAAATTGTGGATTGTAATATAAATGGGGAGCTGCTCCCAGTCCAACCATAAAATAATCCTAGTAACCATAAGCAGCCTCACCAATGACGCATTTCAGAAGAGGAGATAGTAGCGAGAATGGTACGGTGTTTTTTTGTGTTTGATAAGCAAGGAAGCACCGGTATGGCAAAAAGGCCGCTGTACCTGTACCGGGTACCTCGTGGGTACGGATACTGCCGAGGTACCGCTGCATGCGTACCCCCAGGCTTTACCCTCTTTTTATTTATTTATTTTTTTCCGATACGGGTTTGTTACAGGTCGGAAATAAAACTAAGCCAAAACTTATTGGGATTAAAACTTTAATGACCGCAGGATTTTTGACACTTCCAACAATGATTTGAACGACTCAAAAATCCCGAGCTCTTCTGAATTCAAAAACAAGCCTGATGGTTGGGAAACAACTGCCAAGGCTCAAGATGGAAATATATGGGAGATGTCGCAGAGGGAAGAGGATATTCTCCTCCAAGAATTTGATCGTCGAATTGGATACAGCAAATTTCAGGTGTGCAGACATCATCACTTGCACATGAATTTTTCTTTTTCCTGTTCAAATACAATATATTTTTGGGTGTTGAGCATTGTATGATGAAGGATACAAGCTGAAGAAGTCGTAGTTTTTATATTGCTTGGCAATCCATGTTGCTCTATAGTTTAATTCTAATTATCAACACGTTGATATCATAGTTGTCTTGTGTGTGAGTCTTCTTTGAGACAACAACTCTCTCACTGTCAACACCATCAAGTTCTGCCGTCTGAACAGAACGTTTGCCACCTACCAGCAGGTCCCCATTTGCTTGAATAGGTTCTGCAATAATCTTCGTACGAGCACGTCTTTTCCAGGACTTAGGAGGAGGTGGTCTTTCATGTGGGTCCACAAAAGGTGGTACAATAGTTGGATTATGAACACTCACATGCTGCTCACGTGTGCCATTTAACTTCTCTCTAATAACTTGGTCCTTATCCTTAGTGATCGGCGCCAATTTGGTACTCTCACCCATTTTTTGAATATTTGAATTCCCATGTTCACCTTGTCCCACAAAACCCGTTGGCACAACCTCCATCTCTGAATTTTGCGTGACCAACTCTCCCAAAGTGGGGCGTTGAGACTCTCGCCTTGCATGGGCCATCGCCGTTGGTTCCTCCGCCTGCACATCCCCCGGAAAAGAAGCATTCCCCTTGGCGGAGTAAGCAGTGCCAACACGAGCAACCGGTGAACACCGTGTGCTGGATGACCCTTCTGCTGCCTGAGAAGTCTCAGGTGGAGGACCATAAGGTCTTTGCTGGCGTGGTGATCGGAGTGGAAGTGCACGCAACCAAGCACCATATTTGGCTTCCCCAGGTTCCAACTCTCCACCAGTACGTCGTCCCTCAAGGCAATCATTGCCACTATGACCGATTCTGCCACAACGATAACAAAATATCGGGAGGTGCTCATAGCGAAAATCAACCCAAAAAGGCTCTTGCAATTCACCAGTATTCTCATTCTCAAACTGCAATATTCGACCCCTCATCAAAGGTTTCAAAATCTCCACTTCAACACGAATGCGTGGAAAACGCCCCCAACCCATCCCATCAGGTGGTAGGTACATCAACTTCGATCAACCTACCCATTGCTGCACCTATCTTCTCACCCACCTCCCTTGTCATGCTCTTGATAGGTAAATTAATAACTCGGACCCAAAAGGCAGCATGTGTAAACTTGACATCCGATGGTTGTACATCACCGTGAAAGCGCATGATCTGAACAAGTTTTTTGTCAAAAGTCCACGGACTTTGAACAAAAATGCGTTCCATATCATCCCTGGTGTTAAACACCGCCATAAACAAATTATCATCAATGTCACGGATGATTAGATCACCGGTTGAGAACCATAGGTTGCGAATAGATGACTTAAAGACATCACTGTGAAAAGGCTTCATAGTCATTAACTCGAATAAGACACTGAACTGCGTTTCCCGTTCTGACTTCGCCTTCATATTTTCACCAAGTCGAATGCGCGGTGCTTCCTCCTCAGACAACTTCAACTTCCGTCACATTTCTTCTAACGCCTCCGCCATGGTTCACGCTACCACTACCACTTCAAACGATCAACCAAAATAATAGATTCCAAAGGTCACACCACCACCACAACAAGACCCGAAAGATCTCTTGAGTGGTTGAAAGGCTTGCAAGTGCAAGTTTTCTATCTTCTACGGCACTTTAGACTTGAGAGCCGTAACGTGCGTTGAGAAGTTTATAATTTACTTGATTGAAATTGGGTTAGTCAATTTTAGTTTTCACAAGGTCATTTTCGTAAAATCACTTCAAGAAAAAGAATCCAAAACGAAGCCCTAGTTCTGAGCTTGTGACTCCCCTCTCGTCTATAAGTACTACGCAAAGCCTTCACAACCCCAGACTCCTTTACTATCGTATAGCTCTCTCTGGCTATTCTTTTCATTGCGGCTAGGGTTTCAGCAAAAGCTCTCGTTCAAGGTAACCGATCTATCTATGCTCTTATGTTATCATGTTTCCGTTGAATACTGAGCTGATTTTGTTGTGTTTTTTTTTATTTTTTTTTATTGCTAAACTGATTTGTATGTATCAGATTCTTGTTTGCTTCTGTGATTATTATTTTTGTTGTTGTCTCTTAATCGTTTATTTGATCTATATAATCACACAGACCAGCGAAAAAAACATATGTTTTTTACTTTTTTTTTTTTTATTAAAGATTTTGAAAGATCAATGTTCGTGGAGATTTTCGTTTAGTTTAAGAAAATTTAACGGATCGTTATGTTCTGTTTGTATGTTTGTTTTGTCAGAGGATGAACCATGTCTTGAAGGTTTGCGCCCTTCAAGGTCCAAGGTTCAACACCTCTTGGGTGCAAACAATTCCTTGGGGCCACACCCCCTGGTGAAAAGCCAGCGACTTACCCTGATCCGTGTAGGGAAACTTCCGAGGGTGCGGTGCACGGATCCCGTGGGATTAGTCGAGGTGCGCGTAAGCTGGCCCGGACACCCAAGGTTATCAAAAAAAAAAAAAGTCTCGTAGTAGCTTTGTGTGTGAGTGTTTTTTTTTTGTTTTTATAATGATGAACCTATTTTTAAAGATTTAATTATTTGAGTCACTGGCTTAACCATATATACAAGATCTAAATTGGTTTTTTCTCTTTCTACATGACAAGGTTTTTATGCTGGTAATATTTGAGGTCAAAAGTTGTTTGATATGTTTTTATTGACCGGGTTTGTTTGACTAATAATAGTGGTTCAAGCAGATCTTTAATAGGTTGTTTGGTTTAGGATTGTTCGATTTTGATGAAATGTAAAATTGTCTTTTGTTTAAAAATCTGTTGATTAATTAGCTGTCAAATAGAGATATGTTGATTATCTATCTGTCACTGAATGTGTTCTACGAAGCATAAATTTTTCCTATTTAACAATGGAATTTGTTCTCAATTTATATGTTGCTATAAAGTGTATTAGTATTGTGTAGTTAACTTATTGTTGTCATTAGTGGTAATGCAATTTCATCTATTTGTTATATGTACTGATTTGGCTCCCTCAATGTATGATGGTAGTACCATCTTATAGAGAACTGGAATTCTTACTGCTAAAAGCTAAAAGAAAGTGTATCAGTGTATGTATTCCCTTCAGTAACCGCAGTTCCTTCTGTTGAATAGGAATTTTTTTAATTATTTAATTATTGATATGTCTTAATTATTCTGATTCTCTCATTGGACTTTGCCTTGTATTTAGATTCTAAAAATTGATTGCCTTCAATGTGATTGTGAATATGTGATGCCTGCACTTATTGTGTCATTTTCAAAATCTTCATCTGTTAAAACTGACCTCACAAAAACATTGTAATGTGAGTTTTTTTTTTAATCATTTTAAGTTCCCATGTTAATTGTATGTTTCCCCCCTAAGAGCACATGCATAGTAGAAGAGGTGGTCCTCATGAAAGTTGAAACCTTACTCTTGTATCAGTCAGAATAACAAGATGATGAAATGTTATCAATGGGCCATTGAATTCACTGGAATGTGGTTGAATATTTGACTCTTTGTTTAAATGGTGTAGGAGTTTGAACTTTTAGGATTTTTAAAATTGAACTTTCTCTAATTTTCAACAGTTTCAACTTGTATATAATAGTACTTTACTAATTATCGTGGAAAACTATTTTTTTTTTGTTTTTTATATGATAGAAATTCTAATCTTATTTCAATTTTTGTAGCTTTACATTGGATCCGCTCGCTCCGACTCCTGGTCAATCGGTAAGCACTTTCTTTACCTTTGATTTCTCTCTGCAGTCACTGCCTCTTTCTTCTTACTCATTCACTATTGTGTAGGGATGGATAAGGTTCGTTTATTTGGAATTTTATTTTCAGTCGTGAACGGCTCTAGGGCCTTCTTTAAACGTAAGGAGAGCGAAAAACTGAAAGCATATGAGATGAGATTAATTGATGAGCTTAAAAATATCAAAGCTGAACTAGGCGAAGAATAGTCAGTTTGATGATTTATGTAGACAACTATGAATCTAAAATCTAAAACATGTGTATGTTTACTGTTTTTTTAATATTAAAGATTTTGAAAGATCAATGTTTGTATGTATCAGATTCTTCTTTGCTCCTCTAATTATTATTTTTGTTGTTGTCTCTTAATTGCTTATTTGATTATATTACAGACCAGTGAAAAAAACAGTGTTTGTTTACTGTTTTTTTTTTTTTTTTTAATTATTAAAGATTTTGAAAGATCAATGTTCGTGGAGATTTTCGTTTAGTTTAAGAAAATTAAATTGATTTGTATTTTTCAGATTCTTGTTTGCTTCTCTGATTATTATTTTTATTGTTGTCTCTTAATCGCTTATTTGATCTATATAATCACACAGATCAGCCAAAAAAACATGTTTTTTTTAATTATTAAAGATTTTGAAAGATCGATGTTCGTGGAGATTTTTGTTTAGTTTAAGAAAATATCATCCAAGATTTTATTTCAGTTTTTTTATTGTAAAATAGTTAAATAATGATGAGGTTGTTCACTTCACTTAAACTACTATATGAACCATAACAAATGTTTGGATCATTGATTGATATTGACATGCTAAGATATTAAAAAGGGATGCGGAAAATAACTAAAATTCTGTATTATTAGAGCATTCTCACCTGCATAGGTAAACAATCCTATTAGCAAAAATAACTATCACTGTAGCTAAAATTCACACCAAACATCCTCCCATCCGGTGATGTATTATTGTTCAAAAAATTACATGATGCTACAGTACTTGGTAATACCGAGTACTGGTTAACATGTAAATCAATTTTTGTGTGTTTTTTATTCGTTCTCTCTCATCTCCCTCGCACTCTCTCTCTCTCGCTCTTGCTCTCGCCGTTTCACACAGAAACTCCCTCTCTCCTTTCCCTCGCACTCACTAGCTCACTACCACCAGTGTGATAGGTGGCTCACAGCGACTGTTGGTAATGAGTTGAAGGTTTGAGTTGTGGGTTTGGCGGTGGCTATGAGTTTGTGGTCAACTGGTGGTGGCTCTGTGTAGTGTGTGTGGTTGAAGGAGTTAAGCTCCGTGGGTTTGTGGGTATGGGTTTCCGGGGTGGGTTTGTGGGTATGGGTTTCATGGGGTTTTCGGCGTGGGTTTTTGGTGGCTCCGTGACTCCGTGACTCCGGCTTTGTGGTTATGGTTTTCCGGCTATGATTTGTGGTTTGGTGGCTGTAATTTTTTGTGGTGGAAGTGATTTTTGGTTGTGGGTTTGTGGGTATGGGTTTTTTGTGATGGGGTTGTGGTGGTTGTAATTTTTGGTTGTGGGTTGCCGGTGGCTCTATGAAAATAAAGGACTTTCTGCAAATCATTTTATGGGTGTTTGGTATGAATTTTTTGTTGTTGCACTTGGGAATTTTTTTTGTTCCCATTCACATATGAAGTTTTTTGTCACCGGAGCCGTGGTAGTAGGATGTGAGAGGTGAGAGAAAGAGGGATGTGAGAGATTATTTTCTTAAAAAATAAAAAATTAAAAGATTATTTTAATAGGATGTCTTGTAAAATAGAAGATGAGATGTGAGGTATTTGTAAAAGTGGATAGGTAAAATAGAAAAGTTGGCTTTTTGAAGAGGTAGAATAGATTTTTTTTACATTTCCGGATGCGAATGCTCTTATTGTATTAATCAAAAGTCAAAACAACTGATTCACGCATTGGAACCTTGGAAGTAGAAGTAGCTAAAAACCAAATAGGAAAGGTCCAAAGTAAAACATGATTTTATTGCAAACGAATCAGATTGATTCACTTGTTATAGCTGCTACCAACTCATCCCACTCGTGGTGACCCTAGTGTCTCTCTTCCAATGGCAAGGGAGGTGGGCTTGGACAGCAAAGTCTTAACCCACCTGGCTTAGACAAGCCCCCATAAACTTTAAATAACTTTCCTTGTTCCAGTTAGACATATCAACAATGATAAGATATCCTCTGTTCAGCTTTAGGAGTAGATTGTAGAGTATCTATTAGGACTTACAATTTCTTTCTTTTTTTTTTTTGGCTAAAAATTAGCACTTACAATTTCATTAACACAAGAAGTAAATAATTACATGCCACAAGGCAGCTAAATAAGTAAATATGAAATTCTAATATTCTTATGAGAATGTCATCGGGCATCGTGGTGGGGTAAAAAAAAAAAAAACTCTTGGTATATAGCAGAAAAGAAGTTTGAACAAGTTTGATGTATCAAAAACTTGCGGTGGACCACCTTGATTGGCAAATGCTTCACTGAACCACCAAACCTGTAATGCTATAGTATTAGTTGCTGTATGAATGAGAAGAACTTAAGAACCATTGAGAGCTGAGAAACTTCTATATCTTCCTTGGATCTGTTTCTTCTTCTTTTTTGGGGTAAATCCTCGGGTTGTTGTATGAATGAGAAGAACTTAAGAACCATTGAGAGCTGAGAAACTTCTATATCTTCCTTGGATCTGTTTCTTCTTCTTTTTTGGGGTAAATCCTCGGGTTGTACATACACTCACATGTGATGTCTTGCAACAAACCTTCATAATCACCATGGAAACCTCGAGACTGCTCCATCATAACATGACTTATATGCCTTGATAACCCAATGGAACAATATTACTCGAGTTCTATGACAGTTTGATTGATTCACAAGTTCAGAAATTCATCTGAAGAAGTTAAAAAACAGCACTCAAGTTGACGTTTAAGACCATTTCACATCCCAAAGAGGAAGCAATTACTGTAGCAAGGAAGAAATAGAGCACTGTCTTCAACCACCATTGGCTGCCTGAATGGATTTAATTGTATCTACAAGGCAGCGGCAAATTTTCGGATCTGATTTAATTAAGAATAACAATTCAAAGCTTTTGAACACAATGAAACGTTAGCTTAGAGAAAAATAACACAGAAACAATAAAGCAATGTGAACACACAGGAAATGTGAGAGGAGGCCAGTTACACTGCTTATGCAACAAGCTCCAAGATGACAAGCCTCTTCACAGTATTCGGAAAAAACTGCTGGGACATTTGTCTCCTTTATTAGCTCCTGAAATGCTCATCCAAGCAATGAAAAAAATTGAGATTAAAACAAATGTAAGGCTCTTTCAGTTCTTTGTTTACTGATAAATGTAAAGGCTTATTTTTTGTGATAAGTAAACACAGACAAACATAAACAATGAGAGTGAGATGTTAAGAGTATCAAAAGGCATACAATTGTTGGCAACCAACTTGAATAAGCAGCAATGCCAGCATTTGGAGCAATCACCAAAGGAGGAGAGAAATCCTGTTCACATAATAGAAGTCAGGAATTGCTGCCAAAAGGAGAATTAAGCAACAAAACACCTTGGCGACAAATTTTGGACAGAAAAACTTAAGAGCAAAATATATAATCTAATACAAGTTTGTGAGTGCGTGTATGGGTTGTCTGTCTATAGTAACAGCAATAAAGAAAGAAACCTTTGCTATATCATTATAACAGTTGATAAAAACCTCTTCGAAGCTGCAACGTCACTTTTGAGGTTCTACTGGTCTCTACATCCCAAGTCTCAGTTGCAGATTTACATATGCAATCTGTCTCAAGGCAATGAGCATAATTTCCAAGATCAATCCTCTCACCATCCCTATTTATCCCAATGCTGGAAAAAAAATATATGATTGTCTAGAATAATGTTTTCAGTATCATAATATTTCTTAGTAATGTCTTTCAGTATCATGATGGTTAACACAGAAAGGAACACTACTGCTAACTAATTTATCTTCATAGGACGAAGTTCTAATAAAAACAATTTGACTAAATAAATCCTTATAATACTTTCATTATGAAGTGCACAAACTGACCTATGTTGTGGAATTGCAGGCCCAACCAGCTCTACATGCACATGCACACCAGGAAAAAGTGCATGCAACTCTGCGAAGACAGAAAGTTGCAAAAGCTCTTTCTCAGGCCCTGTCAATACAAAAGTTTCGGTAATACAATGATGATATTATATGGATCATCAACTAACTTGTCATTACTAAAGAGGCACATAAAACTGTTTTGATATTGCCAAGAGGCAACATCAGCACTTTGTAGAAATCATAAGCTTAATACAGGATTACCATCATTTTTTTTATAAGACATGCATACAAGCATTTTCAACCCTGACTCAAGTAAGTGCCAGGAGATAATGCAGCAATATACATTCACATCATACTGTACTATAGTAAAAACACTCCTTTTATTTTACAAGTAAAAGATGATAGCCAATTGCCCTAATAACAAATAAATCAGCATGATAATCTATAAACCATGTTTCTACATTGCATACACTGACAACCATATGATCAGCATTAGCTTCATCAAATATAGTTTCCAAGGCCAACAGCTTCCAGTCTCACTTGTTACAGTAAGACTTGTAGCAGTTGGATGGAGGTTGAGCACAAAGTTCAACTCCTATACTCCAGGCTAGAGATGGACTAAAATATCATAAAAAAATTTACCTTAGAAACCAGGACAGGTATAACAATATCCATTAATGTTACACATTCTAAAACTCATCCTCCAAAGCAGTTCCAACAAGACACACTGGCCAGGTTCATAACCATTCACAATGTCAAGGCCAGTTATGTGACTTATGGAATAAATGCGAGGCATATACTTCAGAATACACATTACTTTCCATGGTTTTCTCTAGACAATTTAAAGAAAAAGAAAGATATTAAGGGAAAGGAAATGGCCTAAGCCACATACATAAGCATAAAACCATAATACTAGAAAAACAGTTCAAAAGACACATCAAAGTACCAAACATTATATTTACTGCTTGCAGAGTAAATAATTGAACTGCAATAACATGCCAAGATAGTGTATGCACAGTTTGTCCCTGATTTCAGAAGTTGAGCTTCCAAGACCAGCAACTTGAGTGGCACGATATATCGTAAGTGGCTGAAATTTATTTATTAAAAAAAAACACATGCTTATGCTTCTGATTAAAATCACAATATCCAAATAAATTAAGGCTGCATTTGGATTCATAAATAAAGAGGTGTTGGAATTGAATTCAACTTCTTGGTGAAATTAGAATCCAAAACATTAACCAAAAAATTGTGGATTGTAATATAAATGGGGAGCTGCTCCAGTCCAACCATAAAATAATCCTAGTAACCATAAGCAGCCTAACCAATGACGCATTTCAGAAGAGGAGATAGTAGTGAGAATGGTACGGTGTTTTTTTTTGTTTGATAAGCAAGGAAGCACCGGTACGGCAAAAAGGCCGCTGTACTTGTACCGGGTACCTTGCAGGTACGAATACTGTTGAGGTACCGCTGCATGCGTACCCCCAGGCGTACCCCTTTTTTTTTTTTTTTTTTGATACGGGTTTGTTATAGGTCGGAAATAAAACTAAGCCAAAACGGCGTCGTTTTAGGGTTAAACTCAAACCTATTTATCTTCTCCACCCGATTCTCTCTCTTCTCTGCTCATCACTTTCTCGATTCTCTGTGTCTCTCACTTCCTCACTGTACTGCCGGTGCACTCGGTTCTCTCTCTCTCACTTCCTCACTCTACTGGTGACGGGCGATGGAACGGAAGGGGGGATTGTGATTTGTGGATCTGAGGACTTGCGGTGAGCCGGCAACCTGAGGACTTCTCTCATTGTGGATATGATTGTGGTATTTTCTAATTTCTTTTCTCATTGTGGATCTGATTGCTCTAATTGTGTTATGGGTTTGTGGTATTTTTGTTAATATGCTATGGGTTTGTGTCTCTGTGATAAATGATAATTTACTGATAATTAATATGTATGGGTTTGTGTTTGCAGGATTAACATGTTATGGCCTTGTGGGTATTGACATCCATATTTAGTATAACTCCAGTAAAAAATTGTCAAAATTTGGCCACTCCAATTCCTGCTCAATAATTGGCTTTGGCAAGGACATCTCCTCGCTTTTGATTGTGTTCATGCAGACTAAGTCTGGAGCTAGGGCCAAGCGGTCCGCATTGCGTGCAGACTACATAAAACCTCAATATATGGTCAAATCACGTGAAAAGTAATAATAATCATGAAAATGTTAATGAAAGTGCCTCATATTACCACTATCTGATAGCCTTTGAATATATCCGGTAGTAACATGAACCGCATCACATATATGCCACAGCTAGACCTGAAATAATTTCAAGAATAGTAACCGTCTACAATATCAACCGACATCTTGCTTTAATAAACTATAAGTTTATGTTATGAAAGTAAAAATTTTAGAGAGTATTCCATTTATGATATTGTTACTCGTCCTCTTATGTTGGAACTCCTGAAAGAGTTACGAAGGGCCAATCCTTTAAATTTAGTGGAGCACTATTTTTATTATTTGTGACTTTTGGGAAAGTTAAACACTGCTCCAATGACACCAACTACATAAACAAAAGAATTTATCAACGCTAACCAAACTCCCTGAATACGACTAGGGGGGACAAAATATGCCCAAACCCATCAAACCCACTCGCTAATTACCCATCCAAACCCACTTATTTAATAAATGGGTAAATGGGTGTTAACCCTATTAGGCCCAAGTAAGTTGGGTTTAATTGGGTTTTAACTGGGTTGCTTATTGGGCATTTAACAAATTTATCCAAATCCACTTATTAATTATTTGGGGGTATTTTTGTCATTTTTATAAGCATTTTTTATCATTTTAGAAGTTCTAAAATATTTTGACCATTTACATACATAAAATAATTGGGTAAATATTTTGACCATTTACATGCTATTTATGTTGCTTTACAATTTCAAGCACACAGCAAGTATAAGTTTAGTTGATTCCAAAGATGAAGACCCAAATTATGTTCTTCAAAAATTCTGGGAAAAAATCGATCAATCACTTTTTTCTTTAATAAATTGTTCGATTGATCAAATTAGTGTCTGGACAAAATGCGATCGATCAAAATGTTCTTATAAATTTTTTCGATCGATCGTTAATATTATGTTCTTCAAAAATTCTAGGAAAAAACCGATTAAACACCTTTTTCTTCAATAAATTGTACGATCGATCAAATTAGACTCTGAACAAAATGCGATCGATCAAAATGTTCTCATAAATTTTTTTGATCGATCGTTTATATTATGTTCTTCAAAAATTCTGGGAAAAAACCGATCAATCACTTTTTTCTTCAATAAATTGTTTGGTCGATCGTAGTAGGCTCTGGACAAAATTCGATCGATCCAAATGTTCTCATAAATTTTTTCGATCGATCGTCATATTATGTTCTTGAAAAATTCTGGGAAAAAACCGATCAATCACTTTTTCTTCAATAATTTTTTCGATCAATCGTATTAGGCTTTGGACAAAATTCGATCGATCCCAATGTTCTCATTAATTTTTTCGATCAATTGTTAATATTATGTTCTTCATATTCTCTGGGAAAAAATTGATCAATCACTTTTTTCTTCAATAAATTTTGCGATCGATCATATTAGGCTCTGCACAAACTTCGATTGATCCAAATGTTCTCATAAATTTTTCAATCGGTCGTTAATATTATGTTACTTCATAAATTCTAAGAAAGCAATGATCAATCACTTGTTTCTTCAATAAAATTTGCGATCGATCCTCTAAGACAAAATACGATTAATTGATCGCTTATTCATTAGTAAAATAGAGTGACCAATGGTATTTAGATGTGGTAAAAAAAATGACCGATTGCGTTTGCCTCTATTACTACAAGAAGTTTTATAATTATTTTTTTTTTTTAATTAAACACAAATAGAAGTAATTGCGCCAAGTAACTACATTCACATTTTCAATTGATTAACTCTTTAAAATAATCCTAATTTTTTTTTTTTTCATTTAACTGTAATTTATTTTGAGAATGAAATCTAATTATATATATATTTTTTTCAAATTAATAATTTATTTTAATGATTTGCAAATAACTTTCATTCCACATTTTTATTTATTTTCTTCCAAGGATATTATGTTACAAAAACTTCATTCTAATGGAATTTACTAATTTACTATAACCGCCAATCAAAGTCGGAAAATACTATAAATTGTTTGAAATTCCATGGCTGCGGAATAGAAAAGTTCCATATAAAACTTTATTTTGTGAATTTGTTTGTGGTACACATTAGCAATCTAGGAAAAGAGAATGCATGAATGCATGAACTGGGCTTTATCATTCACTAGCAAATTATTTTAAAAAGTTAGAAACTGATAAATGCATGAAATTATTTAAATAGTATCAACCCATTCCATTTTCAATGCATATAAAAGATATAAGGTGACCTAAATCTTTTTGGATTTTTCTTTATAAATGAATTGTTTATAAATCAGCACCAAATTGTAGTGAATATAGAAGAAATGCATTACAAGAAATGAGTTGAGAAAAAACATTGGCTTCACCAAGAATAATAAGCATAATTCCAAGAATAATAAGCATAATTAAATAATTAAAACAGAGGCAATTAAAAAAATTGTTCTAATACACATTAATCTTCTTGTTATTTCATAAAAGTAACAATTACTCAAGTTTCGTTGTAACATTTCATCACATCAAGCAATTTGTGCGCGCCACAAGCAAAAGCCTATGTTGCACTTGAGAAAATCCAGAACAAAAAACAAAATCAATTCAAATACCACGGAAACACAATGTATATTCAGTAATCTATTGTGCCACATTATTAAATAATATAAACATTAGCAATATTGAACCAAAAAAGTCTAGAACCTAATGTCTTTTCTCTTCCATATAATTTTATGGTCAGACACCACAAACTTTACCAATGATGGAAATAAGATGGACCAGAACGGTGCGACACCATTGTTCAGCCCAAGTTCTTTATATCAAAACGCACATTTTAAGGCATTGTTGAGTTATATCAATCTAAACAAATATAAATCTCAACCAAAGTGCTATATTATATAGGGCATCGCCACAATATACTAATTATAACAAAGGAAACAAAAAGCCAATACCAAATAAAGATCAACATATCCATGCAATCTAGAAAATTGATTAACTCAAAAGACCTTAAAAGTAACCAAGTCCATTCAAATGGCTCAAAACCAAAATGCAAAACACCGTTCAGGCTTCTTGACGTCATTGAACCAACTACATCTTCTCTTCTTTCTCAGCCTCCGCGGCTCTCTTCTGCCTAACACCGACATGACGCTGGTTTGTCTGCTCAAGACGGAGTTTGTCATATGCCTTGAATGATTTCATTTCCTCAGTAACCTTCACAAGCTCAACAGATGGCTTCTCACGTGCTATGGGCAAGTATGGGCCTTGGACCTGGGTGGCAGATGCAAGTTCCTACAGGTGCAGAATCACCAGCCTGCAAGAAATGTGAGAAAATGAGAAATAAGACAACATAAGCAAGTATCCATTTGTTCTATCAATGCGCTTCAGCCATTTAAACAAACCTTAAATTTGCGGGCACACCTTGGGAAGACAACCAATTTGGCCTTAACATGTCTTCAGCCTCTGCACATTAGTCTGAAGACCCTCCAGAGAACGATTCT